>KZ506499.1:38035-62887 GCA_002844005.1 Limosa lapponica baueri
ACCAGGAAGAATATCTAAGCCCAAACTCTCATGTCTCAGTTTAATTCCATTATTTTTTTTACCCATTATTATTTGAAGAGTATTACCAACTCTGATCAGTATTCTCTAGCTTCAGAAATCCTAACTCTCTCAGTTTTCCCCTGTGCTCTCCAGATCATGCATGACCACACTTAGAGTTTTCTTTGTACTCTCTCTAGTTGGTCTGCATTTTCTCAAAGAGAATGGCCCAAATAAGTAGAATTATTTCATCTAAGACTTTACCATTGCTAAATGAAGCAGTAAGCTTTCTTTGCAAGTCTTACAGATTATACTCTTACATACATATCTCTGATTTTGTATGTGTGTAGTCAATTATGTGAAAGTGGAGTAACAACCCATTTAGAGATACTTACTGAATCGCATCTCCACTTTTCCAAAGTATTTCTCCAATTTGCTAAAATTGTTTTCAAATCTAATCTTGAACTCCATCATGCCTGCAGTTTCTCCCAGCCTGGTGTTATCTGCTCTCTTCTCAAGCAGTTAATGAAAACAGTGAATATCAAATAGATGTGGGATAGCCCCCTGCAGGTGCCACTTCACTGTTGTTTAGATCAATAGTGAGCCCTTAGGAGCCATACTTTCCAAACAGTCTTGCCACTGTCACTTAACAGTTTCATCTATCCCTTATTACTTCGGTTTGCTTGGAAGAATGTCATGGGAGAGAACATCAAACCATTTACTGGTTGAGTTATAAGATATATATCCTATCTGTTAAATATATCTGTTATGAGATACATTTTTTAGAATGTTTTTGACATGCTTGAAACCCAGGTCTGATGTTATTTTATCTTCTTGCTGCATCCATCATCCACCTGATTATTTTTCTGGTATCTTTCTGGAAATGAAAATTGATCCAGCTACTCTGCCTCTCCTGTTCATCTAACATCAGGGCGAACTCTTCCCTGTTCAGTCTTCTGAAACCTTGCCCATCACCTTTGATGTCTCACATAGCCACTGAACCTGATCTTCAGTTAGGAAAAAAAATTCCAGTCCTCTAGAGCTACATTTTGTGAGCATTTTCAGACTTCCAGTACGTCCCTATCACATTAAGTTCTTGAGAGAATTCAGCCCTAACATGACTCTGAACCTTCCTTACCAGGCTGTGGCCGGTGATAACCAAACCATACACCCCATTTGCTTGCTCATCAGGTATAATTTTTGGTTTTTTTGAAGATTTTTCAAACTGAATGTTGATTTCATCATTGTCCAGAAAGGAGTCGGGCTTCATCTTTTTCCTTGCATTCCTAAAAAAAAATGCAGAATAATAATGGAGAGCTTGTGAATATATGTTTTATTAAATCAACTTCATGAAAATAAAGAATTGATGCTTCCCTTTGACAGTTTAGCTCAATTTTCTCTGTACCCCTACAACAACATGTATGGCTTAACTACTGCTGTTTGTGCAGACTACCAACATGGTTCTGAAACTCTAAGTAAGCTTGTGCTAAACCTGTGCTGATTTAAAGTCAAACAAACCACCTGAATGCCATGAAGGACAGTATCCCAAAGGGCATCCCAATTTTCTGTGCCTATTGTCTGACAAACACCTACTTCAACAGAAACAGACTGAAAAACTTTCCCATTTTCCACCTATATGTAAGGACTTGTGTCTACTGAGGAGGCTATGGAGTAGCACAGATTTCCAGAAAATGCTATAAAAGGACCATATCCAGACAAAGGACTGCAATGTGGAGGAATGGCAACAGCAGGAGGCTAACAGCATAGCTCAAGCCTGGGGCCAAAAGCTGTGTGGCTCCAGATCACTTGTTGAACATCAGCTGATATTGCCTGGCTGACTCTGCTTTCTTACGCATTTACATAGATTTGAGCTCTTGGATCAAGAAGCTTCAGAGTTTATCCTCAGAGGAGATTTCTGGACTATGTTGCTGCTGAATCTTCCAGGAAGCCAGATAGTCATTATCTAAGGTCCCTGAATGAACTGCACCAAGTAAAGCCCACAGGAAAAAAAGGTGGAATAATACAAAATACAAATACTGTTCCATTCCAGTGTCATTGCACAGCAAGGAAGCTGTACGTTCCAGCCATTTACCTCAGCTCATTAAGTACGTCATCAGATGTGCGACCTTCAATAATGAAAACATCTTCCATGTCATCATTCAGCAAGTTGCAGGAGTAACCAATATTCATTGCTGTCTCTGTAAAAGATAAACCAGGAAGACGACCCATCTTAGCAGCCCCAAACTCAGACAGCATCTCTGTGGCCTTTTTGCACACAAGACAAAAGGACAAAAGCTGTCCTTCTCACTGAAAAGAGCTCTGAGCCTTTCAGAGTCAACAGCTTTAGAGAGCCAGGAGAGTCACCTTGGTGGATGTAGCAGCAAATCTCCCTTAACTTGGCTTTACAAGGCTACAGAAAAAAATAATCCTACCAAAATGAAAAAGCTCAAAACACCCTTTGGCCAAAATACTTGAAGCAACAAAAAACTTTTCATGCTGATTCAAAAATTTTTTTCACGATATTTAGCTTTCCCTCTCCCTACCCCCAGAAAAGGCCCAAACCATAGCTCTGAAGAAGAATGTCAAGACATTTTGTTCTGAAATCAAAAAGTATTTTGGTATTTCATAAGCAAAACTATTAAATTGCAGAACATGTCAAAATGAAAGATTTCATTTTTTTCAAAAATTCTCTGCTCATTTCTTAGATGAAATTATTTGCAAAGAGTTTTGGCCTCCCTGGAACACCATTGTTTCAGTGAAGCTGCTATTTCTCCAAAAGAATTTATTGGAGTCTGTTCTCTTTTCTTTCCAATTTAATGTTTTCTCCAAAAGCCTATATTTCTTCCATTTCTATTCTGGATCATTAATGCCAGGACCAAATTGAAACCAACCCACCATCCACTTTAGCATTAAAGCTCCTGAAAGAATGAGAACATGAGTCTTAGCAGAACCAGCCACTGGTGAGAGAGAAGAAAGACATCCAAAGCTGTAGCCCCTTTACCTTGTTTGTCTCCAGTAAGAACCCATATCTTAATGTTGGCTTTGGCAAGAGTCTCAATTGTCTGTGGGACTCCGTCTTGTAACTTGTCCTCAATCGCTGTGGCACCTAGCAGCTTAACAGAAAACAGCAGGGAACTGGTTAAGTCTTCCCATTGCTAGCAAAGGAGAAAGAATTAGACCTCCAGGTAATTACTCATGCAAACACAAATGAGATCCAGGAGTAAGGTTGTACTGATTTTCACTCATCCTGCAAATGTTATAGTCTCTAATCCCTCAGGCTCAGATGGATCATGAACATGCATGAAATTATTGGCCAACATGTTTGCAGACCAACAGGTCTGTGTTCTTCCATCTGTGCCCTTCACAGCAGATAGAGCTCTCACTGAGGGACAAAGACGGCTGTGGATCCCCAAACCTCCATACACATCCTCTAGCGCGGACCTTGCTCCCAGCCATATTGCAATGCAGCAGTCATATGGCTGCTAAGCATCTTCTCAAGCCCACAACAGACCTGTCCACACCCCTGCTCTACACTGTTGCACAAACCTTCATTATTTTAAACTGACTGCTTTTCCTGCATTTTGGAGATATCTTGTGGCTTTAACCTATTGTCAAAGGTACGTGAAGGTTTCACTGCTAGCTCTGGTTTAGACAGCATCTGCTACCACCTACCTCCTGCTGTTGGGAGACTAAATTGAAGGGTTGGCTTTAAGCCCAAGATCCCTTTTGGCTTCCTGGAATGTTCATCATTCATCAGCTATGACTGTTATCAGCTCTGAGGAAACTTCTCCATAGGGTCCTCAAAACTGCACAATTCACATTTTACAGCAGTAGTCCCTGGTCCAGCTAGTGAGACCTTAAATGCTTGTAGTATACAAAGTCCCCTCCTGGGAATACCTGTTCATCCATGGCAGCCTGAGCCTGAGCTGGAAGCCCAAAGATGGACAGTGGGGTCAAATGTGCCCAGGAACAGAGAACAAGGGCAGGTGTTCCCCACAGCTGCAGAAAGGCACAATAGTATTGTTGACAGGCCTTTGCCCTTTGCCCATCACCTGGTGTAACAGCAGCTGGAGGGACAGTATGGATGCCTTCCTGACCATGGATCTTCCTTAGATTTCAGGTAAAGCAATGATATATAGTATTTTTACTAATCTTCACTGAATATAACCACCTTGCAGTCCTATTCCCCCTTGTTGTCCTTATAACCTTACTCTCCCTAAGGACCCCATCAGGAGCCTGCTACACAGAGGAACTTCTGCTCTTGCCCATCAACCTGACTGACTATGATACTTGACAGTTCTCTGCATCTCCACAAGACCTTTCTATTTCCTTGCTGACTCTGGCTCTCACACCCATTCTCTGTCACAAGCCAGGCTTTCCTACACCCACCCTCTGTCTGTCCCTCCAGCACCTTTGGGAAGTAAAGTCACTCTGTACAGAGTACAGAGAAGGGTCTGGTGTAGAATGTTTTCTTCTGAGCCACACTTCTTCCTGCTGTGAGCCTATGACCTCTTTTCTACTCAGGCCACAAGCTTCATAAACCTTCCTTGCAAAGCACCTGGCTCCTTTACATCCTAAATCTCCATGTCTTTCCTGCTTTGGACATAGTCCACGCAGCACTTCCATGATCCATTCTCTGGACTGGAGGATTAGCATTTTTCCAGACCAGACCAAGAAGGGCAGTAGGCTCAGCTCCATGGGCTCTGCAACTTCCAGAGGTGATCAGCTCCTCAACTCAGGCTTGCATCTTCCCAGGCCCTGCTGGCACCCTGAGTGTGCGGCTAATGGAAGGAGCAACTATGAGCCTCCCAGGGTTTCTGAGATTTCAGAAACGCGGTGCTGTGAGTGAAAAAGCTGAGTTGCTTCTCCTCAGATCCCACACATCCTTTTCATTCATTATTCACAGCTATAAAAGACAGGCAGACCCCCCAGGGCATTCAAAAAGCTGTAACAACACTCATGGAGAAAAGAATGACTTGAAGATCACAGTTTAGTCCTATTTCAAATTGACACAAACATGTTCATGGACATCATCTCCCCATCCTGCCCAGGGCTGCAAGAACAAAGAAGACACTCTCTGATATGGAGGGACACTGGGGATTATTCACTGCCTGCCGTTTCAAAGACAGGAAAATAAATAGATCAGCCATTTGCACATACAAAGGATAGCAATGGAATATTTGTGTTCACATCATCTCCCTCAGGCTCTGGTATGTCACTTCATCACGCGAAAGCTACCCTGACACCCACATGAGTTAAAATAAAACCATTCCCCTGCACTGGTGGGTGACAGCCCGGTTACGGGCTCCTGACGGAGGTGCCAGTGAAAACCCAGGACTGCCATATTCCTAACCACTCCCGTCACACAACCCACTGAGATGTTTGCAAAGCAATGTTTACCGAAGTCATACTGAGCTGTTTATTGACAAACCACCAGCCTCACTGCCTCCCCCAGAGCTTGGCCCAGATTCCCTGAAAAACCAACCATTAGATCTTTTTCAATCTCTTCATATAACTCCGACAGTTTATCTTCCCGTCCTTCCAAGGCAGTGCTTGCTTCATGGTGACGCCTGATCCAGTCCTGAAAGTAGTCTTCATCCAGGTTTTTATAGGCCACCACAAGTGTCCTCAGAGCTTCACCAGCAAACTCCTGTGAGACAGGGGTGAGGCAGAATAGGTCAAAAAAGAACAGTCTGCTCATGTGGGCTTACAAAGGACCTTTGGAAAGCAAACAGCTATTTGTAAAAGCTTCTTGCCTACAGGCTGCAGAGAAAAAGTGAAAAAATCACACCTTAGACCACAAACCTTGAGGTACTTTTTAAAAACTAGTTCCAGACCATTTTATCATTGCCATCCACAGTCCTCACAAAGAACATATTCAAAAGAGCTTTCCTACTTTCTGGCTCTAAAGCTTGACATTGACCAGGTAGTTGTTTCCCAGGTTTGTATTTCTCAACATAAGGTTCAGAACAGTGAGACTTGAATAAACACTGAACATAGCCTTGAATTTTGGACCTGGGCTCAACATTTTTAGGGCACAAATGCTGGCTGAAATGCACAGCATGAGCAGTCGGTCATGACACCTCAGCGAGCCCTTCTAAGCGTGCCTTCTGCAGATGCATGTTTGGCAGTGTGGATCTCAGTGTTTGGTAGGGTAACGGAGATCTCATTGAGAAAAGTGAGGTGTTCCCTCAGGCTTGAAGTAAAGGTGCATCAGGAACAGGTTGCATCCACTGCACGGCTCTGCTCTGCCCTCTCCTTAGCCAGCCACTTTCTCTGCTTCCCTCAGGCAGTGAGCAAGATGTTTTGTGCTATTGCACAACCCCTCTGGCAAAACTTTCTGTTATCTATGCTGTTATCTCAGCACTGTACCAGCAGGATCTGGCACTACAAGGGAGTGCAAATATTGGCAAAAATATCCACTTGTGTGAGCAACAACTTCCCAGTGCATACCAACAATGGCATAAAAGACCACAAGTTTGTGTGATGCATTTTCCTTGCTGCCCAGTCAATATGCCCTGACATGATCTAGAAGAAGGGGAGGTGAGCAGGTCCCAGCAGAGGGATCACAGTCACTGCAGATCTGAATTGAATTCAAGGAAGTGAACAGTTCTGTGGCCCTTTACTGATCAACTGAGTTATTCTGATCCAAGGCATGCTTGAATGCATCAGGTGCCTGGGCTGTAGAGTAACAGCAGACTTGGATGGAAATTTAGTTGCTAAAACACAGATTGTGTAGTGCCATTTGAGGTGATTCATCTCTTCTACCTGGCTTCCAGCTCCTACTCCAGAGGAATACAAAGCTTCTGAATGTCCTGCATTGTATTTCCCATTGGTGTCCAGATGTCCCGGATATCCTAAAGCAGTTCAAATGGCACCTGGTGCCCAAGCTTAGGCAACTGATTTGAGACCTGAGGCTATATTGATTTCTCCCTCCAATCCCCACCAAAAAAAAAATAAATTAAAAAACTCGTGCTTCAGTGCCGCGTCTTAAACCTGTTTTTTATCTCAATACAAAATACATTTCCATACCTGGGGAAAAGGAAACCATCAAATGGAGAGATGTTGTGCAGAAGGGAACACTTACATTCAGGTGTTCTGTGGTCTCCTCTTTGAGAGAGTCGCAGGATGAATGAAGCAATTCATAAAGAATGGTGTCAGCCCCCTTGCAGTACAAAGTCAAGTCACCTTCTGGACTCCGCACTACGAGGAAGAGGAAGAGAAATGCTACAAATCCCAGACTGAGGCACCTGGGATTCACAGCATTTTCATCAAAACAAGAAAGGTTTTTAGAGGTGTCCAAAATCTGCCAAGTGTTGGCAACCTCCCACAAAGCAAGACGAGCTTCGCTTAGAACAGAAGATAATACACCTACTCTCCACATTAATGGTAGCAGAACAGGGAACTGTACCCAGATTGCATTGGTCTGAGCAGATGCTCTGTTCAACTACTTGGTTCCTACAGGCAACACTTCAGGCTGCATTCAAAAGTCAAGAATAAGTTGTTCTTAGGGAACTTGTGCTGCTGCTCCTATTGCTCCTACCAGTAAAGGTACTACCACTCTCTTTCTACAGTCATGAAATTCCAATTCCTGAAATAACTAAGGGTATTGGGGGGTTAATAAAGGCTACACAAGTTTTCTTGAATCATTTCTCCTTTTTCATTTCAGGAGAGTGGGCTGCTCTCCTCTTTCTTGCATTCTCCTTTCCCATATTCTCAGATTTTGCTGGTAATTTTGAAGCTGATTAGAAGGCAGGCCTTTCCTGCCTTGCCATGAGGGAGGTAAGATAAGCAAAAGGCTTAGCATCTTCAGAGGGCTGCTCCATCATTGTGGTCCAGATTTTAAGATGTTCTCCCACAGCCTAAGTTAAATATTTATCTAGCACTGTTGCTGTGTAATTGGAAAGTCAAGGCAGCCCATCTTGAGCACTCAGAAGTAAATGTTATTCAGAAAGCATTGCAAAGGAGGTCTCCTAGGAAGAGGCATCACAGCAGAATAAGGGCCAACTTGAGAGCCTAAAAAGTGAAGAAGGAAAGAAGGGAGCAAAGGGAACATACCAATAACAGACATTCGCTTGCGAACATTGTTGAAATCAAGAATAGCCAGGAGTTCGTAGACTTTTGTTTCTCCCATTTCCACGACAGTGATGGTCTCTGGTGTGCGAGCCCGGAACACAAATCCAAAGTTTCTGGCAGCAGTGACGAGGGCTCCCTCATCAGGAGATTGTGCCTGATACAACAAGTTACCTGACATGCAAGGGAAAAAAAGTAATGTGGCTTCTGCCTTGTTTCTGAGGCTAAACAAATACAAAATTAAAGGCATTATATATCAGTTAACACTTTGCTTATCTGTTTGTCCCCAGAGATGTAGCATTAAAAAGCACATTATGTCCACACGTCTCCATCCAGTCCCATCAAATCATCCTCCAAGCCCATGCCCGAGGCCCCCTAGACTCTTTTTGGCCCTTTTAGCATTCTCTTTGTAGCTCAACAGATCTTACTGAGAGGACAACTTCCTTAGGTTTAACCCCTTCTGATTACACCTACATGTATTTTTCTCATAATCATTTTCACTTTATATGTGACAATTAATGGTTCCAGCCTTAACAGCACGGTTTTCACTGTCTGGGATTTGAGGAGACTGACCCAGTACCTGCAGGAACACTGGGTGAGTGGAGCTAATGAGTCTCCAGTGGATAGGTGTTCTATGCTCTTTGGTTTACAGTACGTGGTGTAGAGTAGAGAAAGAGTGGGGTGAGCCATCTGCCACCTCAGGGAAGCTGTGGCACCTGCAATTTCCGCACTCCAGAAATGTGGTGTTTGCAGTAGTGTCAGCTTCACCACAGGAACATACAGGGAGTGGAGGCCCTCGTCCTTTCTCTTCCCACGTGGCAAAGACAGTGATTTATGTGTAGCCATATACTATGGAAAATCAACAGAAAGCCAAAAGGACCAGTAACAGCTTCTGTGGACAGAAGACATACTGTGGTGCAGGGTGAACATAACCACTCAGTTTGGTGCCTTCAGCACTCCTCACCTTCCTTCTTCTCTTCTGGCATCACTGTGTGACAAAGTGAGAGGAGCCGGAAGAACCTGTGTGTTGGGACATCATTCAGCTTCACAGCTTCCACCAGGCTATGATCATAGAAGGCAAACTTTGGGTCGGCTAACTGGTTGTATGAGAAATCAACCTTCTCTGTGTTCTGCAAAAATATGGTTTGGTGTTATTTGTGGAGCTCTTACATGATCCCATCAAAGCGCCCCCTCTCCTCCTTACAAAGGGCTCTCTCCTGCAGGGCTGTTCATGACAGAGACTGATGAGTCTAAGTAAGTGGGAGGTTGTGAGAGCTACTGACTCACAGAAGAGGACAGGCACTTGAGGTGCTGTTCAAAGCAGCACTCAGGCTGAGAACCTGATTAGCTAAAGATGCTTCTCTGTACGACAGCAAATGCTCCTGCAGGATCCCAGCCCAAGGATTTTGATAGCAGAGAAGGGCCTGCCTTCAACACATGCCTGCTGGGTGGCATCATGCTCCTGATTTCAATGGCTGCCTGTGACAGGGGAATGTGGAAGCCCAATTTAAAACAATTCAGAAGGCTGTGTTCTCCACCTTATTCTCCCAATGCAAGAAAAAATTCTGATATGGAAAAAGATGACAGGCAAATAATGTAAATGTCCAACTCCACAGGCACTGCCCATTTTGTCTAAAAACAAGGAGCCTCAAGCAGAGGGGAACATAGTGGAGAAAGGGCCAGAAGATCACAGCATGATGTGTCATGGAGGAATGCACTGCTGAGCCTGACCAGGACAATTCCGACTCCCACCCCAATGAGCTCAGAGTTTCCAGGATGGGAGTCATCCTCTTGACCTCTGCAAGCTGACATTTAGCACTTACGACAAGAGCGCAGGCCCACCCCAGACACACACACACACACTCATCTGCTCAGCGAGGTCCAGGCACTTCTACGCCATGGATGTGGGGGAAGCAGCCTTTTGACCTGCAGGACCCTGCTCCAGCAAGTACCATGGGCAGGAGGAGCTGCCGGGCAGCCAGTTGGCATGAGACCAGCGTGTCTCCCCAGGAAAGTCAGCCCTTTGCATTCTGCTGCCTGAGCAAGGTCAGTCTGGAGGCACAGCACTCGGCACAAATAGCCAATTTCCGTGGGTAATTTAAGTTTTAAATGGCCTGGAAATGAATCATTGGAACAAGGAGTAGGATTTTCATCATCATCTTGCTTGGATTACTGCAAGCAGTTTTCAGACATTTTAGGCAGTGAAATCCAAGATGTGGGTTTGTGCCAGCAAGCAGAGTCTAGAGAGATATGGAGAAGTCACTCATTTTCAGACTTTCCAATGTCCAGACATTAGGGGAATTTGTCAGTGACCTGGACAATATGAACTGAACTCACTGATTCCCCACCAAAGCTTTAATTAATTGCCAAGGATAATAAAATTCACCAGTGTCCAGGTTTCCAACAAATATCAATGGCCAAGTACTCAAGAGGAGCTATGCGTGCGCTAGGATGTTATGTGAAGCTGAGGGAACAGTGGGCACTCAGGCTACCTCACCTTTAGGTTTAAACCAGGCTTCCTGGAAGGGAATGCAATTCTGTCAATCCTCTGACATCCACGAGAAGACACATCCCTGTTGTCAAGGTCAAGACCATCATCTCTTGTGTGGTCAAGAGCATGAGCTATGCCTGGGTGGGTTGTGTCCACTGGTACCTATGCTGGCAGGTTCACAGAAAGCACAGATCCTGCTAGCACTTGAGCACTTACCTCATTAATTTCTATCCTTTGCCCAGACATATCATACACATCACCTGCAAGCAAGAAAGACTGAGGTTATAGCCACAAACTCCAGATAAGTGCAGTCTCCGAGCTTCTCTACCACAAAAAAAAATGTTATTTTAAAGCTAGTATCTGGTTAAAATGTTTCAATAAGCATAAATGTCTTGACATGATTACTGGAGACTGATGATTAATATCAATCAGTTTCTATGTTAATCCATGACAAAATCCAGACACTGACAGATGCTTGAAACACAACGCAGTTACCATAAAAAAGACTGTTGTTTGGGTAAAGAAGACTTGACTCAATGTGAAACCGGAAAGGACGTAGAGCTAGGTAGGAAACGAAGGTGCTTGCATGGGATGACTTCTCTTGTACCTTCCCTTTGGAATCTGAGACAAAATCCAGCTCCTGGATCATATTGGGTTTGCAACAGTCCCTGGGCAACCACAGAGAAGGAGTTGTCAAAGTCTATTCTTCCCACATCTAGATAGCAAGGCTGCTCCATTCATTTCCCCTGAACGGGTGATCTGGTCACAGAAATGGAAGACATCTAATCTCCAGAAAACACTATTGAAACGTCTTCTGTCTGAAGAAGATTTCACTTGGAAGATCTTAACTGTGTCCAGCCCAGACAGATTCAACACTTCACTGAAATAAGCAGTGAACTACATGAACGATAGACCCATACCTGCACCAGCAACCTCAACCGTGATGACAGTCAACTCTAGATACTGGTACTCCTTCACAAAAGCCCTGAGGGTGTAGAAAAAACTCAGAAGCCATGATTCCTGAAAACTGCAGATCAGTTGATCCCCTGGGAACTGTAACTGAGAGGCTTTTAGGCACCTCCTTCCCAATGAGAAGCCTAAGACTCCAGAGTACCCTCCCTGGCACCACAACTAATTTATCCTTTGTGGCATGGCCTTCCCAAATGCCCCAGAGCAGCAAATCCAAAGAAGTATATTCCAGGAAAGAAGCTAAGCATTTAGAAAACTATAGGCAATACACCATCTACCTTCTTTCCGCATATTTCCCATTCATTTCTTGAACCCACATCCTATGTCTATGCTTAATGGTGACATCCACTTTGGAGAAGTCAACTGCAGGACACAAGAATGAACAGACTGAATATTTTTCAAACTGCTTAGCAGCACTGATGTTGGCTAGCATAGTTACACTGTCTGAGGTATGGCAGTCTCCAATTATACACAAAACAAGATTTATAGGGAAGAAATAACTTATTTTATTAGGCCAGCTAATAGCACAGGGAAAAAAGACAAGCTTTTGGCACAGTAGTCCATCAGCAGGTCTGACACAGGCAAAACAAGCATCAATCTACAAATAAGCAGTGACTAATTTCTCTGGGGGAATATAATGATGCTAATCAATTAGTCAGTTTGTGAATTGTTAGCACCTCTTGAGTAGTATGAAAAACACTGCCCGGGGCCATACAACAACTGAGACTTTTAAATCAATGACTGGCAGGATCTAACAGTTAACAACTTTCCGTTTTTTCCAACTCCCTACAAACTTTTCTCTCTTCTGGTAGGTGCAGCTTGCCTGGGCTGCAGACAAACGACCAAGCCATTGACTAGGTGCCGACTGAAGGTTAAGATACCTGAACAGGATGTGGAAAACTGCTGCTCGCAACATGAGGAGCTGCTGAATGTGAGAGATAGTGGTGTGAAAAGCTGACAAAATTTGCAGATAACGCCCTGAGGGATGGATGATTTCACAAGTGGTTAAGAGAAAGTTAGTTATGTGAGTTATGTGTAATGTTTTGCAGGGTTAGCAACACCCGGGTAACCATGTCAATAATACCTTAAAAGGCTGAGACTACCTAGGCAGTGATATCAGTGAAAAAAAAAAAATATAATTGAGTACAGATGTCGTAAAGCTGGGATGACCAATGAGGAAAAAGTAGAAAGGTGCAGGTTGGGACAATACTGGGGTGGAAAAGGGCACGTAAAAGGGTGGCAAAAAGGGGAAACAAGGGAAAGGAAAATGTTATTAAAGTATGCAAGGGATGTAATCAGGGCTGTCCAGGCATCCCTGATGGGCAGCCCTGCACTTGATTGCTGTAGTTTCTTACAAGACACTCTCTTCTGGATGTCACATTTATTTTCTGTGGACCAAGAGGCATATAGTAGAATAAAACCCAGAGACTAAGACAAATAGATAACGTACCATAGGACTTGCCATTGATGGAACACTTGTTGAAACACATGATATTCTGAGTGAGAGTTCCTGTTTTATCTGAGAAGATGTACTTGATCTGCCCCAGCTCTTCATTGAGTGTAGTGGTACGGGCCTGAGCCGGCGTGTCATTCAGCGGATAATACATTTTACGGTCCCAGTCAATGTAGAAACTGTTACCCAAGCGTATAATCTCTACACTGGAGAAAGAGAAGGTGGTGGAATATTCATTACTTTAAGGGACCAGGTCTTTGTCTTCAGCATGACCATTAGTGATTGCAATTAGAAGACAACCTGAAGGTAATGACAGGGTGTACTCAACAGGTTGTCCTCAAATTGCCTGTAATAAGCAATGCTGAAGCAAGTCGCACTGAAATATGTTAGGTTTATAGCAAATGCCTTTATTTATAAATCAAAGACTTATAAATGTATTTTAAAAGTTTCAGAGGTTTTCAGACTGAAAAGCAAGGCAGGAGCAGTGGGTTTCACTTGGTGCAGCTTGAGGAGTGGTGCTCAGAGGGGGAAGGTTTCCAGCAGAGCTCCAGGCTGGGCTGAGCCCAGTGCCAGGGAATGAGCACAGCCAGGGCTGAAACAACCCACAGCTCCACAACAAGCGAGTCATTGTGCAACTCAATGCAACCAAGGAGTCGTATCAGCTGGCAGACAACATGAATTTCCACTTTGCTGCTGGTGTGGGAATGGGATGAATTTCTCATAGTCACCAACAAAAAGAGGGTCTCAGTAGCACAGCTGCCTGAAGAGTTAGGTCCAATGATAAAATTGCACAGGCCTACTCAGTCTACACCCCAGCCTCAAGGTTTTGAGGGCATCGCAGATGTGTTGCCTACCCTCTACCCCTGCCTACCCTCTACCCCTGCCTACCTATTGCAATAGCCAACACAGCCTTGTGTTCTGTGGGAAATGGTAGCATTCACTCTGCTCATATGGTACTACGGATCCTCAACCTGATTACACCTACTTACCTGGGAATCCACTCCTCAACATGAACCCTACAGCCACCTCAAAGGATATGCCATTCACTTTGTTTGATGGGCAGTGCAAGTGGGAGAGAGGAAGACGCTACCAGTAACAGGCTTCCAGTCTCAGTTCCTATAGCATCCTACACCTACACCTCCCCTTTAACTGCAGAACCATCCTTTCCTCTTCCAGGGCTCTCTGCTGTCCCTGCTCCAACCCTGACAAAGACCTCTGAAACCAGCAGAAAGAAGAAAAGCCTCGCCGTGTGTGATAGTCCACACTGAGGTTGCATTTGTGTCTAGGGAAAATGCTGCTCCCAGCTAAGGCAAAAGCTAGACCTCTCCTCAGATGAAATATGAAAGGAGCTTCTGGCACATACCTGACATAGAGTGAAATTGGCACCACCGTGTTTAGAATGATCACGTATGACCAGAACATGAGGAAGCCGGAGTAGGAGGCAGAGTTGACACCTTCTGCCCAGGGCAGATAGACTTGGAAGTAGTAGCCTTTATCATACTCCCAGATGCCATTGCCAATGGCTAGGATAAGACACATCAGCGCTAAAAATGCAAAGATCTGAAAAAAAAAAAAAACAAACCCAAAGATGCTGCATTTTAGAAACAAGGATTTTATTATGCACAGGTTAATCAGAAGACCCTAATGAAATTGGATTGGACAGCCTGAATCACAAGGAAAGTTTCCTATGGGTGAAGGGGGAAAACCAGCAGTCATGACACTTTTACCTGAAGGATAAAGTTACACAGTGCAGAGTATGGCAATTTGGAATCACAAGACTTCAATCAGCTGGGAATTCAAGACCAGACCTAAACCAAGGTGGTCATGGACTGCAGAACATCAAATCTTGTTAGGGGTGAGTTGAGCTGCAGGTCCTCAAACATCTGGCTCCACGCTTGGGAATAGAAACTGGCTGGAGAACTTTAACTGGCCATTTGGTGGATATATTATAGTTTTCCTCAACATTTCTGAAAAACTACTAACGATAATTTTGTAACACATGAAATCCCGCACTTTGCAGGTTGGATTTCAGCACTGGATATCATTCTGATGGTTAAAGCAGAGTTAATCACTGACTCAGAACTAATGGTTGCCTTGGTACCTGCTATCAATCTGATTACATTTCCTTTGAGCAAACATAAAGTAACACTAATCAGTGATGTGTATCCTTGGACTTTAGGGAAACCTACTTCCTGAAGCCTAAAGCAACCAGGGGAACAGCAACTGGGAAGAGAATTCTGAAGTGGGACACCTTTGTGGAAACTGGCCTTTACTCAGGAACACCATTTAATAGACACAAAATTATTACATAGGGCATAAAGCATTTTTTTGATCAAAAGAAGGCAAGAACATAGCAATAGAATTATTTGGAAAAGAATACAAAAAGAAGGGGAAGAAGGAATTACAGAACTATGAAAATCTAATATTCATATAAAATATCAAGAAAAGAAAACAGTAAACTATTAAACAGGTGTGGAAAAAGCAGATATGTTCAACAGACAGTCCTCCATGAAAGAAGGAGGAAGGAAGCAGAAGGAACTATCTATACCGTATGTTGTAACAGATGGAAAAGACAGATTAGCTTCTGTGACAAGGAACACTATGTGGCTCTATCTGTAATGATCAACATTTTCAATCCAGTGGGCCCAGGTAATTTAAAGATGAAAGCTTAGAAGGACTAGCTGAGAAATTCTCCCAACCAGTAAGGTTAATTTTTAACAATGCTTTGAAAACTGGGAACCTCCACCATACTGAAAATCTGCTAACATAATTCCAATATTTTAAAAGTAGAAATGGTGATCAAGGGAAAGATAAACTGAAGTTACCCTGACATCCTTCCTGGAAAATGATAATAAGCCCATTTCTGTTGATATATACTTCTCCAAATACGGGACTTAAAACAACCAACATCCTAATAAAAATGTGAAGATATGGCATCAATAAGCTGCACAACAGAGCAATTAAAAATCATCTTTTGCAAGTATAATCATTAGGGAGGAAATATCAGTAAGTTGGGCCATTATGTATAAGGCCATTCATTAACAATCACATTAAACCAGTAATCAACCTTTTTAAAAAACAGTAATTGAGGTACAAATGGAAACATTGCTCGTAAAGCTGATATTTGTATTGCTGAGGTAATCTATGAGAGGAAGAAGGATACTTTTATGGAGGGATTTGAATCACTTGGTGAAAAGTTCACATCCAACCAACTCGAGTTTTAATACCAAGAAGCTGCTAAAAGGGGACTGCAGTAAGTAAAGGCACTGGGCTGAGTTTCAGGGGACACATATATTTCCCACATCGGTAGTAGCTTTTCTATTTAATTGTGGGAGGCCCAATAAATTACTCCACTTGTGAAATGGAGACAATATTGCTTGCTGGTAAGAAATGTGGTGCAGTGTTTTTAAACCTCTGTGACCAGCAGTAAAAACAGACTTCAATTTGGGCTGTTGTAGTCATCAGGACTTAAGGATATATGAGAGGCACAACCCAGGGACAGGTATTGTCCTTTATTAAACCAATAGACATGGATGGAGAAAACAGACAAGCCTGTCCATTTTTATAGATATTTTTGTTGGTCAAGTAAAAGATATTACTTCTCTCTGCAGACCTTGTCTGTTGTGAAAGAAATTAATTAGAAGAGCCAGATGGCTCCTCTATCTTATCGCTGTGGTCCTCTATCTTATCACTGTACCCTGAATGATTCCTCACTACCCACAGGTTAAAAATTGACAGTTGGTACACTATCACAATCCACGTAGGAAATTCTACGTATGATTCAGCAACAGAAATACACAGGGCTTTGCCATATAGGTTTAGGGAAGCGATTGTCCCCCTGTACTCGGCCCCGGTGAGACCCCACCTCGAATGCTGTGTCCAGTTTTGGGCCCCTCACTACAGGAAAGATGTTGAGGTGCTGGAGCGTGTCCAGAGAAGGGCAAGAAAACTCATGAGAGGTCTGGAGCACAAGCCTTATGAGGAGCGGCTGAGGAGCTGGGGTTGTTCAGCCTGGAGAAAAGGAGGCTGAGGGGTGACCTTATTACTCTCTACAACAACCTGAAAGAAGGTTGTAGCGATGGGGGGATTGGTCTCTTCTCCCAGGTAACAAGCAACAGGACAAGAGGAAAGAGCCTCAAGTTGCTCCAGGGGAGGTTTAAATTGGATATTAGGAAAAAATTCTTCACCAGAAGGATTGTCAAGCATTGGAACAGGCTGCCCAGGGAAGCAGTTGGGTCACCATCCCTGGAGGTACTTAAAAGATGTGTAGATGCGGCGCAAAGGGACATGGTTTAGTGGTGGGCTTGGTAGTGTTAGGTTTACATTTGGACTCGATGATCTTAAAGGGCTTGTCCGACATAAATGATTCTATGATTTTGTGTCACAGCAGCTCTTGTCTATGACTGCAGCTGCTTTATGTACATTTTGCTTTAAGTGCATTTTACATGTAAACACTCTCGTCCCTAACAGCTCCGCTCGTGTGCAATACTCGTGCTTACACAAAGTTCACGAACATGCTGTTTGCTTTGAGACAAATGCAAAGGACCAAACCATTAACAGCGGCCCCGGAGACTAATTTCAGTGTGGAGAAAGAGCCATGTGCGGGTTGTTGTAATCATAACCACAGCTCTGCAGGAGAAGGACGTGAAAAACAATCCTGATTGTAGGGTTGTGCATGCTCGTGGGGCTCCCACCATGAACTTCCTCCTTCCCTGGGTCCTGCCTGTGCACTGCCTGTGAAAGATCCTCTGCAGAGCTGGGTAGGACTTTTGTAAAGAGGAGGTGACTTTTGAAAAACATTTCCTGTTCGACTGTGAGTTCAAACTGTCTTGGTTTTATGTCTTGTGTATTGGCACTTTGAGTTCTGCTCTAGGATTTGAAGCAATAAGCTGTTTAAGAGATGAAGGTGAGAGCCCTATTTCTCTGAAAACATGCTTCCCCAAACCTGCTAAAAAGCAGGTTTTGGAGGAAAAAGCCTTCATGGAGCTGGTCAGTACGTCCCCAGCAGAGGAACATTCATTTCTCTCTCAGATCCCTGAGAAACACTTCCAAACGTAAAAAAACAGCTATGGTTGCCATCTGGAAAGGTTCACTCCTGATTAACCCTTGTTGGGACAGACCAGGGCGACATTTAACCAGGATATTGGTAAGCCCTGTTTAAACACTGCTTTGTGCCTGGAAGTTTTATGGACAATTAAACACAAAATAGCTTTGCCAGTGTTAACATGGAACAAGTTTCATTACACTTAAAATGAGATATTTGTAGCAAGCTGTGGCTGCTTTGTATTTCCAAACTCAAAAGCGCAATATACTGCCTCGTTTTATGACCCTGTGTTGTAACCTTTGGCCACCCAGTGAGCTGGAAGGACCTGATGCCACATCCCCTGTGTGTACAAAGTGGCCGCTGCTTAGGGTAGGACAGAGCTTCACTTAGACACCAAAATGTTAGGTGCCTTAAAAATGTGTGAAGGAGAAAAACACACCCTTGGCTCCATCAGCGCCGAAGAACCCAGGCAGAGGCTGATGCAATCAACTGCAACTCGCTCGTTTTTTTAAAACGGAGCCAGGAGGTAAATTCATCTTGTTCACATTCATGAAGAGAGGCCAAACAGACTGAAAGCTCTGGGTGGGACCCTTGACTTGTGAAAGGAGATTTGGCAAACCTTAACTGAATGCTAAGTTGCAAATTCCCTATTCAGTTTTTTCTCTGCTCCGTTTCTGTGCCCTGTGGATGTGCCCCCAGCCCGACCCCACAGCCAAATCCTCCTTTCCAGCTACAACATAGCAGAACACCTAAGAAAATGCGAATTTTTTTCAAAGTCTTGCAAAATCTTGAATGTAAGAGGCCCAAACTTCGCTTGATTTTGCTGTCCTCTTGAGCGCAAGGGAAGAAAACACCGAGGAAAACAAGCCGATGACGACAATCAAGAGCTTCACTTGGCGGAGGCTGGTGTAATATTACTACAGCCAAGGGTGTGTTCTTACTGTACACGGAGCAAGGAATCAAGAGGGCTTGAAGATGGCTCCGGAGTGCCTCTCTGTGCTGTGGCCCTGCTTTAGAGCAAATACGCACACACGGATATTCAGGACACTGTTTCACAGCTCAGGGAGTCAGGACAACCGCTGCTGCTTCGGTGCTATTTCAATCTCACTGAGGCACAACCTGCTCTGTAGCAACTCATCCATGGGCCCACCTAAAGAGCTTTTAGGATCCTGAGAAGAAAGCAGGAGGACAGGGGCTGGGATGAAGTGGCAAGGTTGGGGAGTGGGGAAGTCTTGGAGATGTTTGTGCTACCAGCCTCAGGTCTGAGGAGGCAAGAAGTCAGGCAGGGCAGCGAGAGCTCAGGGCAGCCTTGCTGCTGTGGGACACCTTGAGCTCTGTCTTCCCCAGGTCTTGCTCCAGCACCTGGCAATGGGTCCAGGCTGTCAGGTTAGGCTAGAGAGCAAGGGCAGGAGGGAATAAGAGGGAACAGTGGCCATCAGACCTTTCCAGTGTCACAAACTGAAGATGGTGCAGCATGCACAAAAAAGCATAAAAAACTTGCACCTGAAGGAAAATAAAAGCCTAAATCTAAAGAGCTTTTCTTCAAGCATCATCGAGTAAAGTGATGTTAGAGTGCACGTCTTTCTTCCCTGAGCAGCTTTGAACTCGAGTGGTAAAATCTTGGGAGAGTCTCCGTAAAAGAATCACTACCTCTGCCTGGAAGTGTTTGCCATTTGTTAAAACCACTGACAAGCTTAAACCTCAAATCAGATCTGTTTTCTAACTTGAGGAGAGTGTCTGCTATATAAGATTAGTGTTCTCGAATTTCTCAGCTGCTAAAAACACCAGTTTCCGAGTATTAATGAGACCATGTCTAACATTTTACCCTAATGTGTTAAGTCAGAACCTGGCATCATGTAAATTAAAAAACTCAATTACCAAGTCCTATGCAGATATCACCAAAGATGTCAAGAAATTAGAAAGAAGAGGGAGAACTGGTAATATTTATTTAAATAGAAAATGACAAAATTACTAGGGAAAAAAGTCATTTGCAGGCTTCAAAGTGATTCTCACAAAAAAATAAAATATGCACAGCAAGAGAGAGCAGAGCAAATTAAAAGCTCAGAAGAAAGGTCCTTAACAGTGTCAATGTAATGGCCTTGCTTTGCAAATGGGCTGGCAGAGGCGCTGTAGAGCTCAGGCTGCTAATAAATAATTATATAATTTTTCTTTTTATCATTAGTCACTTCTGATATTCCCTCATTTGTGTCGACAAAGAAGTGGAGCATCTGGAAGTGATGAATGGATCTGAAGAAATGAAGCTATATTAATCAGACTTACCACCATCACAAGGACATTCATGAGCCGGTCAATGCTCGTCCGTTTAAAAGTTGTTTTTCCACTGTTCTGCATTAATTTGGTGTCTGGCCCTGGAGATGAAACACACTCATGAATTTTAGTAATAAAGCTTAGCCGTTCTAAAGCTGATTCCTTCTGAGGCCCCACTGTGCTTTGCAGCATAAATACCCACCACAGCTTTCTTGAAGGCGGGTACATACAGTTTACGGTGCCAGTGGGAAACTTAGGCAGAAAAAGGTTAAGTCGCTTGCCTTATATGGAGGGAGTCACATAAAGTCATTAATTCTAGATTTTAATCCAGCTCTCTTCTTTGAACAGTCAGTCCTCCCTTTCAGGTTTAATTACTTTTCACAGAATATCTGATACTGCTCTGTTATCTGATACTGCACAAGTTATACATCATCTCTCGTGTCTACAGCAGTGTGGAAACAAGACCAGGTCTAGGGTCATAAAAAACATAGATCTAATGGTCTACAATAATACTATAGATGATCCTGATATTCCAATATGGATTAAAATCACATATAAATGATGTGGAATTTTTAATCGAATACACTAAAGAGTGAAGAATTTTGAACAAGCCTGGTGAGAGAAAGACTCCAATTGGGCTAGTGTGGGCCAGTAAAGGCAGACTTAATTCAGACTTAATTCTTAAACAGATTTAATTCTTATATTCGTTCTTATTGATTGATCAAGACTACTGTCATGTACTTTGCTGCATGCATTTCTGAAATAAGACTACTTCTGCTTACTAAAGCACTTAATCAAGATGGAATTGGATGTTGTAATGTAGCATTTGCAATCCAGTTTTTGCTTATGGACCACAATAAAAAAAATCTCATATTAAAATCTCCTGTAATAGGCATAATTTCTAGCCTAGAGTTAAGACAAGCAATGTCGTGTATTGTTTTGCGTTTGTACTCAGTAGAAATTTATTTTGTAAAGAGGAAAATTCTTGGTTCCTTTGTGTGCAATGGGTGTGATGTGCTTCCACACTCGTGCTGCTGCGATATGCAATTCATGACATTTTTTCTACCTACCAGCATAAATAACGAGACCAAAGCACCACTCTGTGTTCCTAATCGTACAGCCCCTCAGCAACATCTTCTCATTGTCCAGGGCATACTTCTCTCCTTGAAGAGTAAGAGTTCCTGTGAACTTGTCCAGCTTGTTATTTGGTGCCTCACATTTAACTTCACCTGTAAAAGGAAAGCAAAAACACAAAGATGGTAGAAATCTTCTTGGCCCAGAAATACGTGTCAATACTGCATTCTCAGCTGTTCCCCAGATAGGGAATATATAGTGCTGTGCTGCAGGCCACTCCTGACCCTGTATACCCATCCTGTATCCTCTATTTACTGATGTTTTGGGAGATTGCTCCTTCCCCATATTCATGTCATAATCCAATGGACCACAATAAATTTGCATTTGTCCTGTTCTTTGAACATGTCAGTTTTGTACAGATAGAGTCCAAAACAAAGTTTCCACAGCTTTTATGTAGGTGAGAAGAAATGTTGAACCAGCAAGGTACTTTCAGTCCTTTCACAGCAAGTTCATAGTGGTAGGATGTTACTGGATAAGTTTAGATAAAAGCGCTGACCTCACATAATTCCTATTCCATTTTCTTTAAAACTGCAGGAGACCAAGCGAGAAAAATCATAGCCTAAAGCCTGCAAGAGAGTAATTAAGTGAGGTGTCTTTGTTCACAGTTTTTTTAATTTAATCTGTTTTATACCTTAAGTCCCAGAGGCACATAAAAAAAAAAGGCACTGCTACCATTGGCCATGCAGCTGACAGTGTAAATGATTGGAGAGCCTTTTTCTATTTCCCTGCTTTATATTTATATCTTGTAATAAAATGTGTTCACACAAAACCATAAACTCAGATACTTTGGTATAAAAATTATTAATAATAAATAAATAGCGAATCAACATTTGCACCTGAGATCTAAAGATTCAAAGCAGAGCCCTGTGGATGTGTTGAAAAGAACTGGAAAATACAAATATGCCTCATTGAAAGGGATTCCAAGGGTTCAGTCTGTTCAGTTAATCAGCAGGAACATTAAAGTTATTTTGGTCGCAAACTGCAAGTATCTACTTAAGAACTAGCATTTGCAGAGAATGCAGCTCTTCCAGCTGTTCTCAGACAAAACACACCAGGCTCAAGGGACTGGAAGCAAAATCCAGTGCAGTCCAGAAAAAAAGAAGTACAACTTTGAGTATTTTGGTAGTCTCCACCAATGCAAATCTTGAAATCAAGAATGGGTGTTCTTTTCATAGAAAAGCAGCTCTACTGTAAGGGAGGCAAATCATCAGACTTGAATGATGAAGCAGAGAGGAAATTCTGTGGCACATGCAAATTCAGAGCTCATACTAACAACTATGCTGATCTTCTATTTTATCATCTGTTTAATCCAAGAGCAATCAGACCTGTACTCTGTCATTTCTAAAAGCCTATAGCAACCAGGCCTCTCTTGCTACAGCCCTTTGCAGGCCCTTGGAAAGCACAAAGACACCAGAGGCTTTGAAGTGCAGCCTGAAACACAGTACCATGAGACCTTAGCAAAGGAAACCTGGGGCATGGTCACCCACCAGGAAGACTGCGTGTCTCCTCATGCCAGCTGTGGAACACTGTTTGAGTGAGTACCTTGCATGTCCACATCCACATCTGCTTTCCAGTAAGCAGGTAGGTCTGGGTTACTGATACGCTGATTTTGAGGTCAGAAGAGATTCATCCAAATTGGACCGATCACCAAAAAAGATGAGGCGCTCTGGAGATTCACTCAATCTACCTGCATGGACCCTGCAGCTGAAGATATCTCAGCAAGGCACCGTGCCTCCTGCCTCCTCCTCCCATTAACAGCAAGAAGATATCTGGAATGCTTTTCCCCCAAAAGAGTTAAATACTGCCAAGTCTACATCTGATAAGTAGTAAGTAACTGAAAAATATTGTTTCCTTTCTCATCTCCCAGTTCCCCAAATCAAATAAAGAAGTTCAGCGTTTTGCAAGCCATCTTCCTTATCTGAACCACTGCGATGTCAACAAACATCGTAACTCACATTAAGCATTCCACTGAGTGCCTGTATTAGCTGCTCAACCCTTTCCTCTCTTCCTGTCTTAAGAAGTAATTAGATAAAGAGTTACATAAATATTTAAATACTTCTACAGAGGTTTGCAAAGGGAAATACAAGGTTGAGTCTGATTCCAGGCACTCTTCCCAGTACTCTGCCAAATATAAATCATCCTGGGAAACATTTTATTCACTTTAAGTATTGCAAAGAGGCCACTTTTATTTACAATATAACTAAAATAGAGATTTAAAGGACAAATAAATATTTGATAAAAAAGCTTGAATTTTCCAAAATATTTTGAAAGATTTTTTTCATTACGCACTTTTAGGAATGCAGTATCCTTAGATAAGCATTGTACAGAAAACGCTTGAAAAATTATTTGAGATTAAGACTTTGGTTAGAAAATTGTATACAGTGCAGCCTCTTCAGGAAAATAATTAAGGCATGCCACTCTGACTATTAATGTAAAGCAAACTGCACCTGTAAAAACATATTTCTCAAGACCTAAAACACTCAGAACCCCAGCCAGCAGTTCAGAGAAATCCTCCTGTACTGATCTGATGCTCAGCTGAGACCACACACATTATCGCATAAAACCTCAATGTAGAAGGCAAAGGAAAAGCCCATTCCTTTGGATTGCTCTACCAGGGACCGTACCAGCTATGCTAACTCTCTGCCACATCCCCACCATTTGTCCTGGAATCATCTAGTTATTTCGAAGAGTTTTTTTTTTTTTTTTTTTTACTTTTTTTCCCCTCTTTATCTAAAAATATTTCCTGAGAGCCTGCAGTCCTTGAGATGTTCCAAGGACAGCAGCACTCACTCCACCCATTTCCACACTGACTTTTCCCATAATCCTGCCCTCGTACTTAAGCCAGCAAGGCACTGCGGAGCGTGACTACCACCACTAGGTCTGTTTCCCCATCCCCTCTCTGCAGACAGATGATGTGTGAGCATGGAGTACTCTGGTTTTGACAGGTCTGGCTCCTTTCTGTGGATGTGCTTCTATATATTCCCTGGTATCCAGTGACAGGATGCATGGGAATGGTTCAAAGCTGCACTAGGGGAAGTTTAGTCTGGTCATCAGGAAGCATTTCTTTACCGAGAGGGTGGTCACACACTGGAATGGGTTTCCTAGGGAGGTGGTCAATGCCTCAAGCTTGTTAGCGTTTAAGAGGCATTTGGACAATGCCCTTAGTAACATGCTTTAACTTGGTCAGCTCTGAAGTGGTCAGGCAGTTGGACTAGATGACTGTTGTAGGTCCCTTCCAACTGAAAAAGTCTATTCTATTCTATTCTATTCTATTCTATTCTATTCTATTCTATTCTAAATTTGATATACAAAACGAGTTTGGAGAAAGCAGTTTCCACTGTGCAATTTGTGCAATGACACAAAGTCTTGTATCGAGGTTCGAGGTGGGTAATCTCAGCGTGCACAGACTGATGAAAAAGAAAA
>KZ506499.1:63303-81166 GCA_002844005.1 Limosa lapponica baueri
TGTTTTCCTGCTACTGCATCCAGAGGAGTCCCAGCAGGGAGCAGCCTGGAAGGAAGACTTACAGGCACTCTCTGGACTCTGTTGTTTGGGTAAATCCTCTGGAAAGTGAATTTTCCATGCAGACTCACCATTGAATTCTGTCAGTTTCTGAAGATCTTCCCCGAGCTCTGCAGTGACTGTCAGTGCCTGCTTCACCTTCAGGTTTGTTTCACTGCAACAAATAACACCAGAGAAAAACATGAACTGAAAGTCATAGCTGAACTGAAAGCTCTCCCTGAAAGTCACTTCTGGTCTTGAGGACAGTCTTCTTCCTTAGACATCTGATGGACCATGCCACCATGTGCCTTTTTCACCTGGCCAAAGGGTGCAGCTGTCTCTTTCAGCTGCAAAGACAGGCAGTCCAGAGGAATTTGGGACACGGTAACATGGTACCAAAGAGGGTGAGGTGGCTCTGTTTTCTCATTTTCCCCACAAAGTGCAAGACCAGGCATCTCAGCTCCCTGAGGATCTCACTGTCTACCTTGCCACTCACACCACACTGAGTCCTGAGGTGTCTGAGCATATAGGAGAAGCTCTGGGTCGTCTCCCACAGTACTCTGGTCCTGAAGCTTACTCCAGTCCTAGGACTAGCTAGCTGGGAAGTTTGAAAGGCAATGCCAAAGAAACACTGCATTTGTTCAGGGCCTCCTGAACGTGTTCCCTGGTACTTTTGTGTACAAGAATAAGCTAGTTTTCAGCAGAAATCAGATGGGGCAAGTCCAGCGGGCTGTCTGTAGAGTCTTGGGAGAGACACAATTTCTTGATCTCTCTGGTCTTGCTTAGTCCTTCAAGCTGATGCTAACCCCAGGCAATGCAGAAAAGGTGATGCAAATTGAGTCATAAAGATGAGGTCAGCTCCAGTTTATTCCAATTAATACAAATTAATTGCAGCCCTCTGACTTGTGGCCAGTTGTGCCCTGGAGTGAGCAACGTTCGGAAGCCTTTGCAGAGTGCATGCATTAATATTATGGTACAGCAGTCCAAAGGAGATTACTGGAGCTATTCATTGTGAATACCTCACCCAGATAATCTGGCTAAGAGGAAAGACTAAGGGAGACACAAGAAACAGAAAGCTTCTGCCAGTAACCTGGCAGGTTAACATTTCCAACTAACTCTCAGCATTAGAACTGTCACTAAAAATAAAAGGTAAAGTCCCCTCATCATAAAACATTTGCACTGAAAGAGGCAAAAGTATCTGCCGGAAGACGTTCTCTTCAAGATACCTACCCAAAGTTTATTCTGCGAATTAGGGAACTCTAGCTACCAAAGCTATGGCAGGTAAGCTTGCAGCACCCAGAGTCACCAGAGAAGACTTGGCCTCAGTGAGTGCACCCGAGGGCCAGGCTCACTTACCCGTCCAGTTCAGCTGTCTCGATGTACGTCAGGCTGTGCGGCTCGCTGCTCGACAGCAACAGTAGATCGGCCTGAACACAGACAGACAGACTTGGCGTGAGTTCACACAGTCAGAGGGCAGGGCACTGCAGTGCCACTTGTGGTTTCTGCACACTGCAGGTCTCTGAGGCGGTTATCATCACTACTGACTGATTTGCACGTCACCGATAAGAGTAATTACAGGGCCTAACTGTGAGCAGGATGGGGAGAAGCTATACCCACCGTCACAAAGTTGTTGTTTTCTAGTTTTATTATATCCCCAACTTGGACATTCATCCATTTTTCATCCTTTAACCTGCAAGAAAATTCCTGGTAAGTAGGCACATAAAGCAAACAGCACTTGGGAAAGCAGGAGATTCTGCTCTGTTCCTGAAGCCAGACCGTAGTTGCCGTCAGGACTTGGGCTGTTGATAAGATGGATCAAGTGCCATGATGAGGCCTGAGCCATACTGAGCTAAGGTATCACCACGATCCAAAAAAACCAGTAACAGTGGTTGGGGTGCCACGTGCAGGGCTGAGACCAAGCCCCACAATAGCAGCACAGTCCCTGTGCACTGTCCTCCTGTCTGGACTGACTACTCCCTTCCTTCTCCTAAAGGGCCACACTGTCTTTGAAAAAAACTCCCTACTTTGTATAACAGACTTCCCAAGCACCTGGGAAAATTGCCAGTTGTGTCAGTTTTCCTAAGGGCTATTACAGGCCAGAGCAACAGATCTGTTTCTGTGTGGGCCTGGCTGTGAGGAAGGTCCATACAGGTGCTTTGGCTGTGCATGTGCCTAGTTAAGCCTGTGTCTGCAGTGGCCTTCCCAGCACTAAGCAAGAAGTGCATGCAAACAGCCAGCGGAACCGCAAGCCCCAACGTTACCAAGTCACGGAATATGCAAAATCTAGGGGTGAGAAATATCAGGAGCTACATCAAAACAGGACTGGGTGTTTAGGCTTGAGCTCAGCTCAGCCTTGCTTGTTCAATGATGGTGGGAGTTGGGCAGGACTCATGGTTCCCGGTTGTTGAGCAAAGGCAAAGTATTAGAAAATTTTTATTTCAATGCACGGTTCCTAGACACAGTAACTAATACAAAGTAAACTAGGAAACTAGTTTACTTGGCAGAAAGCACAAAAAGTATGTTCCTTTTCTTCAGTTTCTAGTTATGTTTTTAACTGATCATCTGTTGGCGTTTACACAACATACTGCTATCTATAGGACGGAAAAGAAAGCCACAAGAGACTTCACAGCTGTCTACAGCTGCGTCCTACACACAGTTGGACTCCCTGGAGCTGCAACTAAACAGCACATCTGTCTGCCACAAAAGCCAAAGCCTCTGCTATTTTTTCTGCAGGAAAGAACAGTGCTAGCAGTACAATGTCCAAAGCACCCAGCTGAAACGTTTTGAGTATACCTAAATCGGAAGTGCTACATGCATTCAAAGTATTATGTTGTGTATGGGGAAGCAATTCCTGCTTCTTAATTTAAAATAGCTTGTTGATAATGCCTGGTTTTGCTTAATGCAGAAATAAATGCTATGAACATAAATGGACATGGGAAGATAGCCTTGCTTGTCATTTCTAGGGTAAGGAGTAAAATAATACAATACTCTCAAAGTATCACTTCTTTGACCATGTATATATATATGTATATCTCCAGGAACACAAAGAGTTTACTTTTTGTCAGTACAGGGTCACAGCCATAATGGCTGCTCTGATTGTGGTATCTTGGGTTCATTAATCAGACACGCAGAAACGCCTGGTTAACTAATGGTCTGAAAAAGAATTCCATTTTAAATTGTTTAGTGATCTTTTGGAATCATACATTAAAAAAAAAAAATTACAAGCAATGGAAAAAGGACTTACATGCCATTGATCAGGACCTGGACTGGGCGGTTGTTGACGTGTTTGTCGCTTTTGTGTCGATTCTGAAAATTTGATCATTACATTAAAAGGCATTTCCAGGAAACCAAGCACACAAGAGCTGTAGGCAGTTCATTAACGTTTTAGGTTTTCACCCAACTGGCTGAATGGGTCAGGCAGATTAGAGCCACAACTAAGTTGTATTTGAGCCCACATTTACACTAGTAACATAGGGTATAACTGGACTGCAAAGAGCAGCAGGCAACATGGGGCTTGCTTTTGGAGGGAAGAAGGAGGGAAGAGCCTTATATGTCACTTAGCACAGTTCTGACTCTACTGGCATTGATCCTGCCCATCACAGGTTTGTAAACACCAGAGAAATCCATTCCTCTGCTCTGATATGGAAATTGGCCACAGATCATCAAAGAATCAAATCATAGAATGGTTTGGGTTGAAATGGACCTTAAAGATCATCTAGTTCCAATGCCCTGCCATGGGCAGGGGCACCTCCCACTAGACCAGGTGGGCATTGCTCCCTGGCAGAGCACCTCGTCACCTCTCACTTGCCCACTTGCAAGGCTGCACCCAGCAGCTAGATAGAGCATCGACATTATATTAATAATGAGAGAAAATGAGATGCTAAACTCAGCTCTAAAGGGGCCCCACGAGTCAATGGAATTTAGACCATTAGCTCTGATGGGAGCAGATTTCAGCCAAAGCTGGGCAAGTTTGAAAACTAACACACAGGTTGTATGCTTACTTCCTTTTTTCCACTTACATTGCAGCTAGATGGCAGAAGCTGAGTTCACCAAAGTGGAAGCCTACGAACAGTTTTCTGTACATGCATACAGATTAATTTGTCAGTGATCGTATTTTAAGACAAGCTGGGCAGTTTCAGAGAAAGTCAATGGAGTTGCTGGGCCGCTCAGCAATTTGGAAATTCTAGCTCCTTTTTAGGTAATGAACTATGGATTTGGTGATCTAATCTCAAACTCCATCTTGGCCATGGACCAGTTCTCCAACTACCTGCCACTCGCTGTGTTTATTTTAAGCACTTTGCTTCAGTTGTTGCACTGAAGAATCATGAACAAACTCCAAGGTACAGGTCATATACATAGATCTTACAAAATCATCAATGGCATCCTTGACTCCTGACACAGCCAGCACCAGCACTAGGGGCACCACTGTTGTAAACCAGGCCAGCGAGGAAATCTGAGGAATCAGCTGTAGGAAGAAAAGATCAGAGTTGAGAAATTTCCCACCAGTTCAGCAGAGGGATGGAAACAAAACACTCTTTTCTGCAGAAGCTATAGATAACATTTTTCCATGATACCTGAATACAGAATAAAGACAAAAATGCAACTCTATCACTTATATGTGACTGCACAAAGGTGGGAGAGCCAGGGAACCCATGCTTTGCTTACAAACCAAGCTGTAATTCAGATTATAAACATGGAGATGCCAGGAAGTGCAGTGAGTTGCTCTTTCTTGCTGTTTGTAACATTAGTATTGCTAAGTCCCCAGTGGATTTCTCTGGAGGCACTGACATGGGCATGGCTGCTCTGAGGGATCCAGAGCTATCTGAGGAAGGCCTGCTGTGCAGAGCCTTCAAACGCTTCTACTTTTTGTTTCAGTAACGCTTCACATTTTGCTGAAGTAAACTTCATATGAATAAACAACACACAGCTCTTCACAGGGCAGGCCTGGCTCTTCCAAGATCAATAGAGACATTTTTGTTTCTCACATCTTTAACAGTGAGAAGATCCAAGAGTTAAAGGTGACCCTGCCATGTCTTCGGTGATCCAGACATGGATGTCCTACACCAGCATACTTCCTCCCTTCCTCTAGAGGAAGAGCACTAATGATGGAAGCAATGTGATATCAGCTTCACTGTGTCCATCGGATTGGATCTGGGCAGTGTTAACTCCATCAGCATTGTGAAGTTCATAGAATCATAGCATGGGTCAGGTTGGAAGGGACCTTAAAGATCATCAAGTTCCAAACCCCCTGCCATGGACAGGGACATCTCACACTAGACCAGGTGCTCAAAGCCCCATCCAGACTGGCTTTGAACACCTCCAGGGATGGGGCATCTGCAGCTTTCATGGGCAACCTGTTCCAGTGGCTCACCACCCTCACAGTAAAGAATTTCTTCCTAAGATCTAATCTGAATCACCCCTCATCCTATCACTACACTCCCTCATAAAGAGTCCCTCCCCATCTCTCCTGTAGCCCCCTTTAGGTACTGGCTATAAGAACTTCCCGGAACCTTCTCTTTTCCAGGCTGAATCCCAACTGTCTCCATAGTAGAGGTGCTACAGCCCCGGTTGACATTTATGTCATTCAAGCAGCTGCTAAAGGGTGGAAACTGCCCTTTGCTATTGCACCTTGTGCTGCACTGTGACAACCCAGATCCTACTGGCACCGCGAAATCCAGCCAGGAGGAATGATGTTTAGGGGCAAGCACAGCCCCGCTCAGCTGCGAGGCTGCAGAGACATGTAACTGCTACCTTCCCACCTAACTGGGAATAGGCACATCCTACTGGGCTGTGCCAAAGGAGTGCGGAGGGAGAGTCCCCACCACCTACACATCACATCCGCTCCTGATGCAGGAAGAGATACTCCCAGTGCTACAGGGATGGAGTGAGTGGGCAGAAGAGGGGAAAAATTAAATGGGGGGATATATAAATGTAAAAGCCTAGAAGCTGCCCTCTTTAGCCTACCCTGATGCAGGCATCAGAAAAAGCTCTACGCTTTTATACAGTTGCTCCTAGATGGTTCAGCAAAAAACACGGTGGAATAATTCAAGGCAAATAGTTTGAAATAGTATGAATTCGATAGACAAACAGCTAGAGTGCAGTACAAGAACACAGGAAGAGTGCTGTCAGCTTAGCTGAAAAGGCACTTTCACTAGCTTCTTGAAAAATACACGTGGGCTGAAATTTCCCAAATTTGTTCCCTGTAAATAAGCAAAGAAGATTGTATATAGTTTGCTACAGGCCTAACAAAATTTTGCCTATGTTTTTTGAGCTGAAATTGAAAAAGAGTATTGAAAGGGTAATTTTGCAAACTCGTGTGCACTGAAATGGTCAAATTTAAAATAGCATGCTTGAAACAGTCAAAATTATACCGTTTTTTTTTTTTTTGGTAACGTGTATTCCAGTATGACTCAGCAACAACAGAGTACACTGAGTTTGACCATATCCTAGCAAAGTGCAAAGGGGCAGAAATCCTGATATCAATTCCTCCGGTGCGTTCAGCTTTCAGAGAGAGTGGTATGGCCAACAGCAATGGGCAAAGTGTTACGAGCCACAGGGTTCAATAGTGTTGCCGGTGTCTGACAAGCTCCTTATCAGCCACCCTCCTCACCCTGCTGAGCAGGGAGCAGCAATATTCAGCTTTAGGCAAACTAGCTCCAACCTTGAGCCTTCCTGATGTTAACTCCTTCCTTCCCAGGGAAACAGTACAGGTTACAAATTTGTTCTTCTTCTTGCTGTCTGCTTTGAGGCTGCCAATGGAATTTGCCATTAAATCCATGGATAAGAGACAGCTTCCTTTTGTACTACAAGAGGAATAAGTAATGCAAATCCAAGGACAGCCAGGAGCACTCAGATGTAGACACAAAGGGGTAGTAGGACAGGGAATGAAAAATGTACACAATTTGTTGAAAACTTTAATTACATTTTTTTTCTTCATTTAGTTCAAACCCTCAAATCCAAAAGTAAGAGAGGAAATTGCTTTTTTTCCTGCCCTACTTTCTGTCTACTTTAAGGTTTTACTAAGATGCTAACTCATAACAGGGATATAGCTTGCACTTTATTACAAATATCACTACATAGACCAGCTCTGATAACAGGTAACACAATCTGCTAGAAACAGCACAGTGCATTCATACCTGCAAAATCAGCAAGAAAAGAAAGTAAGCGTTGGCTATTCGCTGAAACTGCTCAAACAGGTTGAGAGGCAGGAAAGTGAAGAAGTTGTACTTCGATGTTTTAATTGAATTGTTCTGTAAGGGAAAAAAAAAGGGAAAATAAACAGGATTGATAAAACAGGAAACAAAATTACAGCACAACCCATTTCAACCGTGTTTTTTACTTGCTTATATTTAGCGATAGTATTGTTTCCAACAGCAGCTCAAAAAACATTTCCTTTTCCCCCACATAGTCATGCCCAGCCTGGATAAACAGACAGAATTCCTCTTGGAATTGGTGAAAACATGATGCCCAGTTTATGCCAGTGCAACTGCAGGTAGATACAGGTACATGTAATCACTCACAAAGAGAGACACATCTTCCCTTTATTAGTCTCTCTACTTACACAATGCACAAATAGAATTTAAAACTAACCAACATGCAACTAAGACATTTTGCTGGTAGTGTCTACAAAGCAGTGTTAGAAAATGCATCCTTGGTCAACGATCAATAACTTGTCTGAGACTTGGAAGCACCGTTCGGCTGGACAACTGCACAGGAGTGATAGGTCCTTCCAGGAGCAGAGCATGACATTATTATTTTTACCTGATTCAGCAGCCTCTCTCGGAGCAGTGGCTTGTTTCTATTCCACAAAGATCTCTTGAATGTGGTGTTGTGCAAACAGCCACTAATATGAGAACTGGCCGTTTCAGTAAGCGAGTTGCAGCTTCGTTCCCTATTTCCAGTTTCCTTTTCTAATTGCAGATGGCCCCTCCAGCCACAAGGAACGTCTGCTCCCCGGTCTGTCTTCAAACCAGAGAAAGACCCAAGCTTGAGATTACAGAACTGGGTATTTTCTTCCATGAAAAGCAGAGCTCTCTGGTCCAATTCTTGCCACCTGATAGACAGGCTCAATCCATCACACTGACCCCACCAGCTAGAGCTGCCCCTTCGTTATTTAGGTGTGCTAGACTTCCTTATATTAAGTTTATCAAGCACTCATACAGGTTTAGTCCTGGAAGCATGTCTGTCATCTATTGCCAGCACATCTAAAATTTCCTCCACAGATGTTCTCCAGAAGATGCCTATTAACCTCCTCCCAGGGAACTTAAGGTGGGACAGCACAAGAAGGCAGCTATTACACGGTGCACCTTCATTCACTAATAGATTTACTGGTTCAATGGAAGAGAAATTAGCCATGGTAGTATTGTAATAGCCTTTAGATATTGCTAAGCTAGTGGGAGCACAGGAACTACTAATTATGAATCACAGGCCACTTCCAATCCACGCATTAAGCCAGGATCCCAACTTCTAAACTGACACACATCTTCACGTTTCCACTATTAAATCAATTATTTAAGATCACCACCATAAGGTGTGTGTGGTGGAAGCTATTCCATTGCAGGCACTTACTGGATTTCTGGCTATGTCTGGACACAAAGTACAGCAACATTCTTCAGCACTAACTTCATGATATAAGCCAATGAATAAGTCTTTAAAAGAGCAGAGATGGAAATGCCAAATCCTCCCATTGATTGCACTCCAGCAAGAAAAGATGTTTATCAGTGATCATCACATAACCAGTATTGCTTGTCTCCTGGCATCAGGTAGCCATCCCTGGGTGTGGTTAATTCTGCCTGTGATCTAAACATCATGACACACCGTTAAATTCAGCTTATTTCAGAATTCCTCCCCACGGGATATGTGCTGCACATAGGCTTCACAGACAGTGCTAGAACAGAAGCAATGGAGTAGCAGCATTCTCAGCAAACCCAACACAGAGAGAATTAAATTACTTGCTTGACAAGCCTGTGTCCACCAGACACAGAGTCTGGCAGACTTTTTAATAAAACCTGGATCTAAAGATACTCCCTGCTCACTAATCTAAAGAAAAATATCATGGCCACTTACTTAAAAAAAAAAAAAAAAACGTAAGACAGTGGCTGCAAGAAAAAGTAAAGGGACTTGACCTCTGTGTGTCAACATATTTCAGAGGGTTTCATACAACATGGGAAAAACTACTCAGTAAACACTCACATAAAGTTTATAGAATGTGGCCTGCAAAAATCTCAGAGGTGAATAAGAAAAGAATGGGAGTGGCTTATTTCAATTCCTGCCTTCTATTTCTATCCATTAATTACGTCAGGAAAACCACTGAATGAACCAGAGCTATTCATTTTGTTTCCTATTGCCATTAGGCATGGTAAAAACCCCAGGCTTAACAGCTTCCAAATGTTTAACTGCAGGAATCTGGACATCCAATATCTTCTCCAGAGTATTTCAGGATCATGATATTGTTTGACACACACCATGTTTTGGGACATTGGGACACTACAGACCTCAGGGTAAGGACAGGGTGTACCACAGTGGATCTTCTCATTATTTTAAAATCTATAATTAAAACTAAGCAGCAGAAAAAAAGAATTCCTCGTAATCACTGTGAAGATTTCTCATTCAACAAGCAACTTGTTCATGGCCCTGAGGGGCCAAGGAAATTTCAATATTAAATAATAAAAAGAAACTAGGGAAAACTTCAGCCTTTCCAATTCAGAGCTCTGTGTTCCCACATCAAGGATACAGCTGAAGCTCTGTGTAAGATATCATTTATGTTTCCATGTAATACTCCAGGGCTGCGTGCTTTGACAGCTTGGGCTCTTGACTGACTACAGAAGAATCTCAGTTGGCCTCTGCTCTTGATCTGATCCTGTTGCGTGCTGCTTAACACCGTCACGCCCTGTCGGTCCTTTAGAGCTGTACCAGAACCTGACTCTGGGATGGGAGGGGTACTATGGGAACCTGCCGCACCGCAGCGTGTTAAACAGTCCATACACAGCCATCATTCTATAAAGCAATGCCTCTAACGCGTCTTCCTCCTTACCTCCCCCATGCTCTGCCTTCAGTCAGGGAGAATCCCATATGGGAAAAGTGATGGAGAGGAAGTATCTTTGAAGAAGCAATTAAGAGGCCTTACAAGAGCTTCTGGTTCTCCTATAGATTTATAAAAATCAAGCATCTCAGAAAAGCAGCTCTATAGGCCGAGCACAAAGGTGGGAATTGGGAGTTTTACACTTATTCCCAGGTCTGCCCCAGACTTCTGGTTGACTGTGGGCAGCCCCTGTGTGTGCCTGTGTCCTAAATGAATACGCTGGAGCATGGATACCCACCATCAGCCTCAAGCTCTCCAGATGCAAAGCTTGACACGAGAGCAACGTTGCCTGTGGGTGAGGGATTATTCTCATCTGCTCTTTTCAGGGGCTAGATTCACACCTCCTGGAGGTGTGACTCCACCGAAATGCTGTCCCTAAGAATAGTGCTCATCGCGCCACAGTTACACAAGTCCAGATCTGGCGGATGAGCTGTTGCTTTGGGGGTGTTTTCAGAAGCCCGCCTGTGACGTCTGACCACAGGCAAACGCTCAGCAGATGGCTCCTACCTTTGTTCGCTGAGCAAACAAATTATCTCCTTGCCATAAAAGACACTGCTGCTTTTGTGGCCAGATTACAGGGACTAAAGAGTGGCATGTGGAAAAGGCAGGGTATGGCAGGGTATTAACCATTTGAGTTTATTCCCCTGGCTCAGTGATGTGCTAGCAGCTGGACAACCTGGCTCAAAGCAAGTCTTAGCAAAACCTTGGCTGTCCCGCAGGGAGGTGTTGTGCCATGACATCTGGCAATTTCACTGGTAACTGGACAGGCCAAGGTACAGATCGATGAAGCAGCTGAGAAGCAGAAATGGCTTTCCCAGGTGCTTTGATAAATCCTTGCAAGGAGGTGGCAGGAGAGCAATTCAGTGGCACTTCATTTAACTGCAACAGCAAGGAATCTGAAAGCACCCAGCTCCCATGTGCAGCAATGTGACCACATGGCTGTGAATGTGCTCAAGGGCATGTTTAATAAACTCGTGTAACAGAGCAAGCGGTGCCACAAAGGCTTTGTTTTCATAGGTAATATAGAAAAGCCAGGCTAGATCACTTTTAAGCCTACCAAGTTCACTGCCTTATGCCTGACGGTGGGCAGCAGCCCCAACTCAACAGAAGACCGAGAAAGGCCAACAAGATGCTAATGGGGTTCATCTGGTCCTTGTACAGATGTCATCCTGACTCTCAGAAGTAAAAGACTGGCCAAACACCAGAAATAAAAGGATCTACATCCAACCCACAGTCCTCTTTTTATTTTCTTTCTTCTTTTTTTCTTTCTTCTTTTTTTCTTTTTAACAGTTTTGGGAATTTCTTACATATGTAACTCCTTGACCTCCTCCTGGCAGCAATAATAAAGTGAGTTCCAGGATCCCATCACATGTTGGGTTTTCCAGGAAAATCTCTAGGAAAATGTGGTCACTGGCTGTGTTTTCCTGTGCCGTTCCTTGTGGCTGGACTCACCCTATCACAGAGTTCTTAACCCATGTAACATTACTGTGGTGAGTATCCTCATCATGGTGGTACAGAGGAGGACACGGAGGCAGATGGAGGTGGTGAGGCTTGACGACCTCGTGCCATCACTCACAGACAGGCCAATGAACAGGATCTAAAAGTCTTGTCTCTTCTTTGACCACATTGCTCTCTCCTCCAGCTCAGCTCAGTACCTGAAGCTGCTGCCAGACAGGGAGGAGAAGGAAGAGGAGGGCAGGACACTGCCGAGTGGTGCAGAGGAGGGAAACTCCAAACCACTGTACCCTGCTCTTTAAGGTCTGACACAACCAGACTCCCAAGCAGTATGGAGGAGTTTTGTCTCCATGAGGTTTAAGATAGATGAAGAGGAGGACTCGGTCCAAGGACAGTCTATCGACTTCATTGCAGCTCATGTCTGGCACAGCTCAGCTTTTCTGTGCCTTTCAGGGTCCTAATATGCTGTAATGGCCTTGATCTTACTTGGAGCTTCCAACCACAACCCCTGTCCAGGACTCAGGAGCTCCACCTAAACCCAGCCCTTGGTCTTCAGACCTTGCCTGAGCTACGTTTTAGGAGTATCAGTCTCCATCCTAACATTCGCCCTAGTCTCCCGAATGGGCCTATTCACCCCTTCCTCCTGGATGGACCTTGGACCTATGGAACAAGTTTTGTCTTCAATCCTGTCTCCTGCTGCTCCTGACTGGGCTCCCAAGATGGACCCTAGACCTGGTTCATCATCTCATTTGTTGGAGATGGGCCCCATTACTAACCCAGCTCTGGATGCTACCTGACTGTGCCTCAACTGGTCTTCGGATGAATCCAGCTAACGCCTTCCTAAATGCAAAGCAAGCAGTGCAGATTGCTGCTGTAGCTGTTCCTTCAGGGGTTACTAAATCACTTTTCACATGATCAGACAACGCTCCTTTCAGCCTTGAGCATGATCAACACTGGGAAATGTCTGCAGGTTGAGATGGGAGGAGAGGGCAGCCGTTGCCACCATCCTGACCACACTGACAAGGTCCTTGAAGATAACCCACCAGGCATACTTTTCAGATCAAAGCACGCAAGTGGAGGAGGTGGAGCAGAGTCTGAGCCTAGTACCAGAGCTCCTTGCTCTCTGATTAAATTTCAAAGAGATAAGAAACCAGCTGTGATCCAGCCCGGAGCAATGGTTATTTGTCATATACATCCCTCCTGCTTCACTAGAGAATTCATCAGGTGACTAGGGAGAACAAAAACACAGTCCAAGCAGCCCCCTCGCTTCTGGTCCTGCAGAAAGGATGCTGGTTTGACCCCAGATCCTGATCCAAGATGAAATTTGTCATTGACTCATGGGCCCTGCATTTCCTCTCCTATTGTCTGAAAGCCAATTTCAAAGTTGTTTTCGCAGCCCTTCGTGACGTCCCAGGGCAGCTGTGCTAAATTCCAACGTGAAAGCGAAGAAATAAAAGGGAATTGGGATCAGAGCACACATTAAAAGTCTTCAGAAGAGATTTTCTTCTCCAGAGTGTTGATAGACAAAGAGCCCATTGTGGTGGACCCACACCGGGCAGTCCCCTCTGCAGCTGTGCTGGGGACAGTGCAGACACACTGGGGACAGTGCAGACAGACTGAATCGCCTCAGATAAGAACCTTGATTAAAGCCCTTCAATCTTGCTGGTCCACATTTGGTACCCGGATTTTCACTTTATTTCAGTCTTTACACAGGCTAATCTCTTACTGAAGTCAGGAAGAATCTTCCCGTCTGCAGTGTGAATAGACTCAGGATTAGGACTTGGACTTTTCATTTTTATAGACCTATATTGAGTCCATTTTTGTGCTGCATTAAGTGCCTTTGCATGCCACTCATTCACGCTTGGTTTCTGAGTCATTCCTAACTAATTTTGTGAACTGGTGGGTAGTACATACCTTCACACTCAGCCCTTCCAGTTAACTGCACAGCACTTTGTTTTATTTTTCTAAGCTACTGTGTTCTTGCTGTGCAGGATAAGGCCAAGGATGTCTGGGGCTGCACCAGTCTAAGCGCTCTCATTTCAGCTTCAGTCTTCACACTAAGTCCAGATAAACCCTGACCTACCCAAGCACTGCCACAGCCACTGCTTGGAGCTGCTGCCCCTAACTGCAGGCACCTCCTATTATTTAATCACAGCAAAAATCATCAGAGGATGACACATAAGAGGCATCTTTAGATAAGAGACACTTCCCTTGTCCCCCTCTCAGTCTCTACTGCCTCTGTCCATGCAGATGAAGGAGACCACTCCAATCTTCCATGACGTATTTCATGTGCCCATGGAGTGCATTCAGTTCTTCTGACACTGCCTCACCACGAACCCTCTGCGTTAAGGGGACTTCTACCACGTGCAGCTCTTCTCCCCTACTCCTCATCCTACCCCATCAGTCCAGCCTCCCGCACTGTCCAACCTTCCTGCCCGGTGGTGCTCAGCTAAAGAGGCTGCACGGCTGGAGCAGTGTGGCAGGGACACACTCCAGCTTGGCCTCTCGCATATTTTCTCTGGGACGCAATTTGCCCTCCAAAGTCTCCTGCAACTCCAAGCGTGATGGATCTGGACGTGCCCTTGCACGCGTTGGCAGACTCTGCTTTCCAAGGTGCAGCATCAGGTTCCTGCAAAGCTGGTTTGTGTGTATTCGTGAGCCTTGCTTCATACAAGGAGGGCCAGCTTGCTGCCAAAACTGATGTCAGACTCCACACACAATAGAGTTTTCAAGTTTTTCTCAACAACTCTCTCCTCCCTCCACAGATATCCTGTAGACTTTGCACCGGGAAGGGACGATAACCCCCAACTATTCAAGGACAACACACCCACCTCCGACTGTAGGTTTTCACTTCCCTGTTCTCACTGAGACTAAACAAGGACAAAGCATCTCTGTACCTTTGATCTATGCCTACATAATGGAAACTCTCTTTTTAGTGAAAGGGTCAAACCTTCACACCAGCTGCGACATACAGCCTGGCTGCAGCAGTAAGGCAATACATGACGCCTCTGCTGACATTTCCCTTTCTTTTCCTTACCAGCCTTTCTCACTGCCTCACCCTACAGAAACATTTAGTGCCTCACCTAGCTTTGTTACAAGAACCTGTTCTATAGGTTTTTATGGCTAACATGGTCTTAAGTTAACAAGAAAAGTAAATCTCATTTCTGTGCTTTCACTGTCTAAAATACTTTCTAAGCCTTGTTATATTGGTGGGTTTCCTTCCCGTTTCTGCCCAGTGTCCCTTTTATCTGGCTGGAACAGCTATTGGTGCGACCTTCTTTGTGCCTTGAGAGGAGACAGGACTCCTGTGGAGGAGGACAAGTATTAATGGTCCTCATTGTGGGACCAAGAGCTGGAGGACGGCTCTTCTCCTCCTGGCTCCGTGAAGAAGACTCAAATCACCATGTGGCTGCCCATGTATGCTGATTCTCATGCCCCACAGAGCTGAGCACCACAATGAAGTCCAATGGTTCTGTCGTTTGCTTGTACATGGGTCAAATTGAATACATGAGGGTGGGAAGTCATCTTGAGGGAGGACTGTGGCTGAGGGAGATAGAAGTAACTCTGTCTAGAAAATTTCAACACACTGAAAGACCACTGCTGTCCCTGAGCATCCCAGGCCAGGCTCTGGCGTTTGGACAGTCTTGGTTCCCCTGGACCCCATCCTGATGCTTAGCAGGTAGACAAATCTGAACATGAGGAAGGGGCCCAGATTTGACCCTTGCAGGACTGGAAGAGATAACTTTCAGGGCACCATGCGCATGTTGATGGGAGGGTACCAGGAGACTATCTCCTTTTTGGGCGTCTCCAGATGCACTGAGCAATCTATAGCATGGGATCTGAAGTAACCTATGGGCAAGGTTAGTCCATTTCATACACCATGGTAATGTGGGTTTAATAAATTGGACTTTTTCCAGGACTTGCTGAAAATAAGCAGCCCAGGATTGATGTGCAGCCCTGTACAGTTAAGGCAGTGCTTGCATCACCACTTAGAGTCATTTAATACCTCACCACTCACTCACCAACTCAAGGCTTGGCTCTTTCTGAAGAGTTTTTTAGATTTCCTAAGCCTCAGTCTACGCTGGACTGCAGAAATCATGAGCCACAGCTGACTAAAATGAGGGGTAGGATTACTGAAGTTCACTGCCAAGTTTTAGCAGATTATATTGAGCTGGCTTTTTGGCTGCCTTCACTTTCATACCTGATCAATAGACTCTTACGGAAACCCTCCAGAGGTCTTACAGTCCTCTCCTTAATTTTGGTTGCTTGCAAAGCCTTGGGCATGTAAGCAATCAGCTGGGAAGCAGTGACATGCAAAGTCAATCTTATGAATGGCTTTTCACAGAAAGAGGCTCAGAATCGGAATTGTTGCTTGTTCTCTCTACCCTGACATCATTGTACATCTCCCTCCTGCCTTCCTGCCCCACTGCTGCACATAGTCTACATTGCAATCGTTCAATGGAAGACCACAAATCCATACGTAGTGGTAATACCCACCTCAGCACTCTCCTGGCAGATTCTGTGCAAATGAAATGCACTTTTCCAGTCTCAAATCACCAGGCTTGATAAGGCATTCATGCTGCATAGTTCTTTACCTGCATTAACTGCAATGCATTTCATGTTCAGGACCTGTGCAGCAGCTCTGTGCTTAGGAAGTCTCTAATCTCTGTTGTTTAGTTCATGGGTGCAAGGTGACCACTGAAAACCATCCACTTCATGTTGCCAATGGATCAGCTACATTAAGATCTTTAGCAAAGGTGTTGGCAAGCAAGTCAGACTTTTTATCTGACAATAAATTAAAATGTTCTGAATGTTGAGTTTTTCCAGTTCTTACTGAGAAAATACTTGTAATATTGCTAAACCAAAATATGATTCAAAGGAGCTCCTGAGTAAAACTGAAGCATGAAAATTTCACCACTGGAATTCAGACGTGCAGAGGACAAAAACTGACAAAATTCATTTCAGTATCAGTTGGCAGCTGCAAATGCTGTGAAAGAGTGGAGCTTCAGGATTGCCTGAAGGAGGAGAAGACCCTGCAGCCAGGCAGTACAGATCCAGCAACTGAGCTGGCCCTCCTCTGCGCACAGCGTCAGCAAATGGTCCACAGGCTTTGGAAATCAAGTTGACCATGGGGCTGCCTGGCAATGTAGCCTGTCAGACCTAGGTCACAGCCAGCCCATGTCATGGTACTCCTCGGAGTCACAGATTTCATGGCACGACATGAACCTAAGTAGGCTGTTAAGGAGCTGGAAATAAAGCTGGCAGGAAGCCATAAAGGCCAGATTGAAAACTTTCCTGCCAGAGAGGATTTCACTGCAAGAGCTGAGGAACTGACACATTTCCTTTCATGTTTTACTTTAAATGGAGACACGGTTCCAGCAGAAATGTCCCCCCCAGGTTCCGTTACTGAAAGGCCTTGGAGCCTGGTCCTGCAAATGCTTTTGACTCACAAATAATTTTCTGGAAGTGTGTACAGTCACTGCACTGCACTCTTCCAGCACTAGATCTCCTTCCACTGCCCATTCGCAGAATTGACTCCAAAGGCAGAGCTCCTTTTGGCTGACTCAACGACGAACCACCTCTGATCGTTCATCTGGCACGTGCTTGCCGTGTTTGCAGACGCATAGCTAGCACCTAGTCATGTCACCCCCTTGAAACAACACTCAGGACATGAAGCAGATGCAGCTACATCTGCGACTGCATCTGCATGAAACAACATACGCTGGTTACTTACAGCATATTCAAACTGCAGATTAAAATCCCGGTTGTTTGCTTGAAGTTGTCTCTCTTCCTCTGTAAAGAAGAGGAAACACATCAGACACACTTGAAGGTAAACATAGTCAATACAGTCACAAGTGAAGCATCAGAAAGAGCAAGCAGTGCTGCCAAAAGGCACTGTCACCAGGAATCTGTGCTCTGTTTAACCACCCCTAGACAGGGAACTGAAGAGGCTGGTGACACCGATAGGGCAGCACTGTGGACTGGAACCATAGGACTCTCAGCCCATACTCCGAGTCTCCTCAGCACACATCCCACTGTGATGCCAGCACTAGTTTTACAGGTTGTTCACTTCCTGGATAAGAATTATCCCTCAACTAGTGGTTCTCTCTACTCCTGCCCTGCTCCATCTCTTCCCCCTGAAGTCTCTGTGGCTGTTGCCATCAGTCTACTGTTAGTGACCTTCCTCCAGGACAAGAACATCTCCTAGCATGATCCCACAGATGGGACATCACATCAAAAACTATTGGAAGGGATTTCAAAAGTCATCCTATCGATCCTCTACGTGAAGGT
>KZ506499.1:136252-149451 GCA_002844005.1 Limosa lapponica baueri
CTGACACTGGCCAGGATGCTGTTAGCCTTCTTGGCCACCTGGGCACACTGCTGGCTCATGTTCAGCCCAGGTCCTTTTCTGCCAGGCAGCTCTCCAGCCACTCTGCCCCAAGCCTGTAGCGCTGCATGGGGTTGTTGTGACCCAAGTGCAGGACCCAGCACTTGGCCTTGTTGAACCTCAGACCAGTGGCCTCAGCCCATCCATCCAGCCTATCCAGAGCCATCCTATCTTTAAGCAGATCAACATTCCCACCCGACTTGGTGTTGTCTGCAGACTTACTGAGGGTGCATGATCTCAATGATGACTCGATGATCTCAAAGGTCCCTTCCAACCATGAATATTCTGTGATTCTGTGATTTGATCCCCTCATCCAGATCATTGATAAAGACATCAAAGAGAACTGGCCCCAGCAGTGAACCCTGGGAAACACCACTCGTGACCAGCCGCCAACTGGATTCCTACTGCCTGCCTGAGCCTTTCCATTCAGCACCTTCAGGAGGCTGCCAGAGTACAAAGGGGACTTCACTTAATGGCCAGACAGGAGAAGAAAAGGAAGAAAGTTATTCTCTATGCTTTTCTGTGATGTCTCAGAAGCCAAGAACTTCAGGGAAATACGTCAAACACGGAGGCACCACGGAGGAGGGGGGAATTGTCTGACTCATACCCCTTGCTGGGCACCTAAAGCACCAAAGAAACATCTACGTACTAAAGGGGACTAATTTGCAAAGATGCAGTAGCGATTCCGCCCGACATGATTTAGCAAATCCAATTACAGTTGCACTTCAACAGACGACTCCAAATGCTGCTAAAAGAGTTTATTAAAGACTGTACTAACAGTTCTCATAACAATGGCACACACAATGATTCAAAATCATGACAAATAGCATGGAGTTCTGAAGAGCGTTATTATAATACACCATGGACAAGAACAAAGCAGATGTGCCATCTCAGAACACTATGAGCAGGCCCATGAAATACAGGAGTCGTATCATACAGTTGTACAAGGATCAGAGAAAATAGAAAAAAAAAAAAAAGTCATTCAATATGCAGTCCTTGAATTTATTGACAGTATTACAGTACTTTGTGGGCTTATTCCAGCTGCACTTTCCCGAGTACAAGGGCAGCTAGAAATAGCCAAAAAATCCCCATTAGTGTAAAAATCCTCCAGCAAACATACCTCAGGTACAATCTGTTCTCCAGACCTTCCTGCTTATGAATTTTCAGCCAGAAATTCTGACCTCCCTGCAATTACTTTGCTCAGGACAGTGTTTCTTTTTGCAAGAAAACAAAACCAGCATGCTTCTTTAAGACAGTGCAAAAATATTTTCAATGGTATCATTAAATCACAGATTAATGACAATCAGCGTGGATCAGCTGCAGCACGGCCAACAGCGACCTCAGGATCAGGACTGAACGGACCTGCTGCCCCTGGGCCAGCGCTTGCAGAGGAGAGAGGGGCTGCTCCCTCCCTCCCTCCCGAGCGAGCCACCAATTCTAGGTTCATAGTGAGGAATGGTCTCGGCTACTCCAGACTAACAAAATGCTACAGAAAGCCTGCAAGTATTAAATTACCCAATCCTATGTCAGGAAAAAAAAAAACCAAACCAAAAACCAAACCTAACAAAAGAATATCAAAGAGGAAAAAGTATGTAGCAGCCATGTTATTTGCCATGGCTTGAATGTTGTTCCCTTCCTTACCGTGTCGCTCACGGTAGCCAAAATGTGACTGGCAGAGTTCAGCAGCTTTACAGCACCCCTGTGATGATGCGGGATTCCCAGCAGCAGGCAGGGATTTATGTTCTCCGAGACACACCACCTAATTACAAGGGCAAGGCAGCCACGGTCTGCTCCCGGTGTGTTGCCTTGGCAGCTTTTGGCTGTGAGAGCTTAGGCCCCCCTGCACGTGTCCCACTGGTCTCACCCCTGCTCGCAGCAGCACATCCAGGGTCATACATTCACCCGGTGTGCATTTTCAGAGCAATTTCCAACTTCTTTTTTTAAGCAGACGTTGAAGGTGTCTGCCTATTACATCGGGACGCGTGTATAACCTGTGCCAGAACATACCCTGGCAGCTCCACAGAACATGAATCTCAAGGAGAGAGAACTGTGCTTTGCCAAAACCCCAAATCATTCCTCTTCTCCCAATTTCCACACAGTTGTGTGTTTGTATCATGGTGCGATTATGTAGAACCTTTTTAATGTCTGCCAACTTCAGAGGATAAAAATCACAGTGCTGCATATCAACAAAACCCAGCATACCCAGCCTCCAATATAAAATAATTTATATACACAAAGCAGAATTTGCATCTTAAATAAGAAGAGATTGTCTCATTCTCTATGGTGTCTTACCCAGCTACTAAAAAATAAATAATTCACATCAGATTGATGGATTTGTTTCCTGTACAGCACACGTGCGCTACTGGAGCTGACAAAGACAACATGAAAAAAACCTTTTGTAATTAATAAAAGAGAATTGTTGAACACTTGCACATATTGGCACAAGGCAGAAGAGAAAAGGGAACACTACGCGGCACAGCTCAGGTGCCTTCCTCCGTGGAACGGGACTCAGATTTCAACTTCACAAATTCTCTGGCAACTTCATCGTTGGTTCTTTGAGAGAGAATCCTCAGGACTGTCAGTCCAGTCTCATCCATGTGAATCCTGCGCCCCAGGGGGCACCAGCAGGCGCAGCTTCCCTTGTCTGCTATGTCTCTGAGCTGCATCACTGCTATCCCCAGCACTCGGTCCTCCCGAGCAAAGCAGTAATCCTTCACGCAGACTTGGAGCTCGTAGGCATCAGGCCCATCTTCGTTCCCCAGAATGCTGAAAAACACACACAGGTCTACTTACACTTTCTCAGAATGTGTAAATTCCTCTGCAAAATAAAGAGTGTTTAGGTAAGCCACAGAAAATTCCTCTCTACAGGAAACCCTGGTCAGAGAGGGAGAAGGAACACCTATAGCACATGGGTGTTTTTGCTGTTTTGTGGACAATAAAGACAAAAACCAAACAGCCCATATCAAGCTGCCCTTGCGTGTGTGTCTGTGTGTGTGTCTGAAAACGTGAAATGAGAGGAGCAGAGAACATTAAAGCCATGCTAATGGATTTTCAACTCAGATGACTTTAAACATTTCTGCTTCTGTTCAGGGTTGCTTCATTTCAGTAATTAATATTTTAATTAGATGAAGTCTTTGTTAAATATTCAGAACCTTCCATTAAAGCAAAAGCTAATAAAATACATCCCCAATCTTTCTGATGTTTTTAAAATTAAAAGAATATAAAAAAAAAGAAAAAGGGACAAAATCTCTTAGCTTGGAGGAAGCCTGCCTTCCACCACATCAAAGAAAAATTACATGGATAGTCCCTCTCCCCCAAGACGTTCCGCTGGTCATCTCCTCTCCTCTCATCCTTACTGTACAGCTGGGTGAGCACTAATCTGTATCTCCCTTTGTTGAGCCTCCCGAGAAGGAAGATGCCTTTGTAATAACGAAAGCCAAATAAGACGAGATCAATACTTGGTATTAAAAAGACAGCAATTTTAGCAGTGCAACTTACTACCACTTCCAAGGGTTGCAGCCTTGGCAACAAGTTCAGAAAGCACATCCCACGGGTCAAGTTGGGATAAATCACACATTAAAATTAAAAGAACTAAAAATACATTGTGAACTTTTAGCCTCAACTCTACCAGTAAAAGACACAAAGTTTATTAAAATGATGGAGCACAGTAAAATACGTTGATAGGACACACAGCGTGTTTCAGAAGGTAGCCAAAGGCCACTGCTGGTATAGAACAGACCTCAGCATCCCACCCACAGCAAAAGATCCCATAATCTAGCTTTTCTTGCCAAGACACCAAACTCTGGGCCAAGCTACTGGTTCAAGTGCTCCTTTGAGCCCTGAGCAGGCTGTTCGTGGACACCGAAAACCCCGTCTCTCCTCTGCATCTGCACTGGCCACGCCAGATCCCCAGGCTATTTTTCACACTTACAAGTGAAAGGTTTCATTGTATTTGGGAGCCCAGTTGTTGCTCTTTGACTTGGTTGTGAACTTCCTCTTCTTGTCACTCTGATGGGGCCCAATCATGGTGATCTCAACGAAGGGACGGAACATGCCGGACGTTTGCCACTTCAGGTCGTTGGCCGCCACAACTGGAAAAAAGTGAAAAAACCAACCTGTTTTACAGTAAATACTCACTTGTTCCCATTACTCTGGACACCTTTCCGCTCTGCTTTCAATTTCTTGTTTCAGAGGACAAAGTCTCAAAACACGCGAGTGCCCTGACACCCGTGGGCAGGACTTTTTTGTAATACAAAGATATGCTTTTTTTGCTACAGAGTAATTCTGTAAAGGGAATTTAATGGTTGGTACAGCACTCAGCTTTTGCTACATGCATAGTCAAGAAATTAGTCTAAAAAAACAGGCAGTCATGCAGCTCCGGGCAGGCTGCCTTGCCAGTTCAGTGCTTAACTCTACCTTATGTGTGGGATGAGGAAAAAACAGGGCATTTTGGGGGCCGATATTAAAGTCTCTGTTGAAAAGGAAAATGGGAGTGGAGGTAAGGCAAACAAAGCCTGTGAGCTGAGGGTGATTCCAGAGCCCAGAATTATTAGCTCCTTAATTTTCATTCTCTCCGGGGTCACTGCAGGGAACAGACTGAAGCACAGGAACCAGCTCTTGCATTGCAGTGTAGATTTAGCCAGGAGAACAGAGGCCTGAAGAGCTGTTTATATAAATCTTTAGAGGAAATTAAAGTAGTTAAATATGCTGTATTCGCGCAAAGGAGACGAAGGAGGAAGAGGAAGCCTGAGATGAATCACCGCTTTGGTTATTTTCAGAGCAGCTCTTCAGGGACCAGTGTGGCCTTCAGGATGGGGGAGAGGAGCCTCCGAATTCTTACCGGCTCCGTGATCTCTCGCTTCACACTAAGCAATTTCGCAATGTCCTCCTGCCCCCCTCTCCGCAGCGCAGCCTGAGCTGCGGCGCCTGGTGAGAGCCATCATCTGATTTTTGTTTACTTCGTCTATCGTTGCCAATAAACAACGGGCCTGCACATTGCCATGTCACTGGCAGGACAAGCTGATTTGCTGTTTTCCCTACAATGTTCCTGATGTGAAACAGAGAAAGCAGTTCTGGATTCACATCGCATGAGCTAACGCAGGGATACGATGGCTGCCAACTGGAGATCTGCCTGGACGCAGTTGCGGAGCCCGAGCAGTAACACGTGCTTTGCCGTACCTTTCACCGTGACCTTGTGTTCACCGGTTCCCGGGTGGGTGTACAGGTCGATCTGTATGGACACTTCACCCACAGGATCATCCACACCAGAGCCTGTCGGGAGAGAATTGACACACACACACCCCCCCCCACCATGCACACACAGGTTACTGTTTGTTGGCACCCATTTGTCGGTTTATGGCCTCAGCAAGACAACATGGCATTTTCAAAGTACACCTTCCGCGGCCAGCTCTTCAGTCAACATCAATAATGTAACATTAATGCAAAATAACATCAGGCTTGCATGCCCAACACGCATAAACACTAATATTTTTTGCACTCCACCATGAAGACCGCATCCTGTTGAGAACACTAGTAAGAATTTTAAGAGAATTTAAGAGACCTAAAGCTCGACAACGGACCCTCATGGGGATTTTTCAGAGATTCCTGCCAAGCTATTGTGTGCACATGCAGGCATTCCAGTGGTGGGCATCAGCATTCGTATCTGCTCAGGGAAGAAGGGAGGACAAAAAACCCAACAAAACAAGCAAACAAACAAGAAAAAACCCACACCAGAGAGGAAGTCTAGGAAAAAAAAGACAAAGATGTTATTGATTTGCACTGAGCCATAGTGCAGTCTCACCCTCTAAGGAGCTCTTTCCCATGTTGTACATCTAATAAAGGTTGTCATCCTAACAGCCTATCTGCTTCCCTTTGGAGGATAATGAGAATCCCTTCACTCTTGTGCCCCAAAAATGATGACAGACAAAAGCTCACAACTTGCATACTTATTTCCCTTCATCAATTAGCCAGGGAGAAAACAAGATGTAGCTTCACAGAGGAAAAGATAACATGTTGTAACAGAGGGAGAAGGTCTCATGAACCTTACAATTCGTGTATTATGATACTTTCAACTTTGTAACTTTTAATCATAATTATCATGCAAAATATGGAAGTGACATTTTTCTGGATAGAAAAGCCAAGATGTCACGTAAATTACAGAAAAAGACTTCTTCGCAAAATGAAAATGAAGTCTTTGAGAAGATAGTGCAATTGATTTTACTTTCTCTTTCATAACTGTCTGATCGCAGGCTGACAATTAGCAATGCCATTGTAATTGGGATACCTACAGGGTAATTGGGTACCTACAAACAGCAGTGTTATTTTGTCAATTTTGGGGCTAAGACACATTAGTAAGTGAAAGAATTGGTGTGTTTGAAATTCAAGATAAGGAACTTGAAGGCTATCATTAAACAAACATTTTGATTAGATAGATCTAACACATCAACTTTCACAAGAACAGTCTGCAGGCAGCAAAAACACTCATTTAAAAACCAAGAGGTTGAGAGCTAATCTGTGCAATTCTCTGAAGAGAATTACATGGCACAGAACTGTAGGCAGTGAAAGTCACATTAATATACAAGTAAAAGTATCTGAGCAAACAAAACAGAACTTCAAATTATTATCTCAGGGTAGATTCTCATTCTTGACCTGGGTAAAATAAACAGCCTCTAGGCTGTAACATTTGTACAGGATTTTTAATGTTCTGTTTTCTCCCCACTTGGAAGGGCAGCGTTCCTTCTTTTCTGTATATAAGCACAAGAGCTTTAAAATTGATAGGCTTAAGTACTGACCTGACCCATCTGATGGTGTGGATCTGTCACTTACACTGCTGGCGTTTTCCATGGGAACAGACGAGATTACCAACAGTATGTGACAACTTTATCAGGCTACACCTGCAGAAACATCAGCCACCAAACACTCAGGTCTTCATTTTACTGATCTTTAGTGTAATTAATAGGCTATGCAGAAGACACTGGTGCTTCAGAGGAATAACAGCAGAACCGTATCACTACCTTTAAGGCAGACGAAATTTAGATATTTTCTTTTCTACCTTCATTCTTACCTTTTCATACAAAAAACTTTTTCTATTAACTGAAATGTCCAGAGACAAAGAACCACTTTGTAGATGGTCAGTGAAAAATATTCTGATCACGTACAACTGTGTATATACATGTACTTGCACATTTAGTGACAAGCAGAATTATATCTTGACAAGAATATCTCATTGGTATTGTGATGCTGGAAGGTGAAACTGCAGAACTGAGCTCGTGCAATGGGTTACAGACATATTTCACCTAAGAAAACAAAAAGACTTTGGACAGCAGAAAATAAATTGAGAGATGAAACGTAGGACTTATTTTTAAGGCTCTCCTGAGCACCCAGACTTTTAGCTAACCACCACCACCCACCACCACCACTTCAAGCCAGATCTTTCAAGCTTGGCCATAACCTTGAGTGCGTATCAGACATTACCAGTAGCCTGTCTCAGCAGACCATATGCATGCAAGTCTAGGACTGGAAACAGCAATACACAGCCCACGGTAATAAGGCAGGGGAACAAGGCTGTAGCATCTCTCAAAAGATGGTCCATTTTCCAGACAGCTTTCACATCCCATGAATAAACGTCAAGCTTGGGGACAGGCTCTCAGGCAGGGTACAGACTTCTACACCGTGCAACCTGTGGCTCCGTCTGAGGGATGCAAGTGTCTGGAGAAAGTTCACTTCTACAGGGAGCTAAAGGGAGAGGGTTTCTGGAAAAGGTTTCTGAGCATGGGAAAGATGACTTCAAAAGCAAGGCAGTTGGCTAATGTTGTTATGGTAACAACATTAGTCTTGAACATACCCTTATCAGGAAGAACGTCCTCATTAGCGGTAAACCTAATACCTTTCCCATCATGCACTGAGACATGAATTCAAAAGGCAAGAGGCAAGCAGGATAAAGAGAGAAGAGTGTGAATTACAATCCAATTAGTGGTGTCATTAAACAAGCACAAGACAAATATTCTAGCTCTTAATAGACAAGATATCCTCTCAGATCTTCTGCACTAACACAGGCTTTGGAGAGCAAGGCTGCCTGAGAGGAAGGGATTGTCTGGGTTAAAACAGAACAGAATTTGTGCTGGTAAAACTAAACTGCAAGCCTTGATCCAACTTTGCAGAGCAAACCCTTCAAGGCATAGTGCTATAGCAGCCTGCTCAGTAAGAAAACGAGGGCAACAGATACCTCACAAACTGGAAGATGCAACCATTGAGTAGTGAAGAGTCAGCATTAAAATAGTTCTGCCTGTAGCCACTCACCCCCATATCTTTGGGAGAAGCCTGACTTATGCAAAGGGAAGCATCAGCCAGAGAGCTCTGGTCAGCAGATGCCAGCTGTAAATACTGGTGCTGCCCGTTCTCTCCGTCCAACACACGGGCAGATCTCCAAACCAATCTACCAACTGTGGTTACTGAGAAGTGTAAGCCAGCAACGTTCTTTTCCAGCCCCAAACCCAGGAGCAAGTCATGCCTTTCTCAGAGACAGGTATTAGGTGGCATAGCTCCAGTCTTTTGTTGCCCAAACAGGGTCCAAAACTCTCAAGCCTGCGAATGTAGAAGATGCTGATTTGGACCAGCTGAGTGGCCCACCACATCTGGTACCTGTCTCCTAAAGAGGCTCAGACAAGCCACAGAGAAATGTCATCAGTCAGCTATGAGATATAATTGTTGACCTCATAAACGAGTGCATCTTTCATCCTAAAGCTAGAGCTTAATTCTTTCCAAGCTTCCTAAAGAAAATTAAAAATACCCAACACACACACACTTCTGTGGCAACTCTATATTCTGCTGCTCTCTGATGATTTTTCAATTCTCTCTGTGTATCTGCTAAACACTCACCCCCAGTGGAGTTTTTATAGTCAAATCATGCATTGTATGAAGCTGCTTCCTCATATCAGCTTTGAATTGCAACTCCAAATGCAGCATCTTCTTCTGCTAATTTTACACACTCCTGACTGTAGCACGGAGTGTAGAAGAGCAGTGCTGCACACATCCTTATGTCCTGGCTCATCACAACAAGATAATAGATTCCACATAAAAAAATAGCTTCAGTTCATGGTCTGGATATATAATGGGAAACATCTGCCATAGAACAGCAAAGACTGAAAACAGACTGTGCACACAAGTTTGCGGTTAAAAAGTGTTCTGTGCAACTCTAATGGCAACAGCCAGGTTCCTGGAGTCCCCTGCGGGATGTAGCAGTCTTTGACCTGTCTGGCCACTGGATGTCATCGTTGTTCTGCTGGGACACAGCTATGGGACCATTCTCTCAGACACATGTACTGACTTTAATTAACTTCAGTGTTTTAATGCAGTATATTTCAACGTAAGCAAGAATATATCATGCTGCTAAAGGCAGGGATGATTCAGTCCCCCAAAACTACACTCAACTTGTCACCTTAAAAAACAAACCTTGTTTTACCCAAGAATTCTCAGTACTTTCTCCACTGGCTGGGGAACGTCAGAATCAAGCAATCTCATTTGCACGTGAAGGAAAAGTGTGTTGGCTAGAGAGTGCTTTCCCCTTGATTTCAGGGCTCCCCATGTGACAATATGCTGACAGAGTTAGTACAGTCTGTGGGGTCACCGGCTCTCATAGGCTTGGAAGGATTAAAGGAAAAAGGACCCCAAGCGAAAAGCTGGCAGAAAGACACCCTTATGGAATTGTATGAGTTTTGCTGCTGGGATGTAGTAGCCCAATGCCAAGGCTGGCATTTAAGCAACCTGAAAACTTAAAACATCCTTTTCAGTTTTCACCGAACCTCTAATATTATCTGTCTCCTCTTCCTGAGACTTGTGAGATTCTTAGTCAGCCAGTGAAGGTCCCTGATGAGAGAACAAATTATTCTGTACAACATGAAAGCAATGAAATAGCACCGAATTAATCAAATAGCACCACTATTGTGCCTTCCCAAAGAGCTACCAAAGAACTCCAGTGATGCATCCCAGCAGCTTACTAATACGTAGTGGTGATTTGTAATCATCTCGCTTGCACATATCCTGTGCTGGCTGCAGACAAAACACTCTCCTAAGTTACTCTCCTAAGAGACTTCTCCCTTTACAGGCAGTATGTAGCTCCGTGACTCATCCCATTGCTGTCAATCAGCCTCAGTCAGGACTACCCAGGCTGCTGGCAACTGGCCTGTGACACAGGCACAGACTAGTTTCTGTGGCAGTGTCTTGCTGAAATGGTCTCTCACACCACCCCGTAAGTCTCAGTACAGTAACTTCAAATTTCACTTCTTTTAAGTCACTCACCCACATTAATTCATGAAACGTGACTGTTAAGTGAGGATTGCAGAAGAAAAGACCACAAACACCCCAGGCCTTATGTTTCACATATTTCTGTTCTCTCAAAATGTAGTTGTTGAGTGGGAAAAAAAACAAAACCTTTTCCTCCTTCCCAGTTTCAAAAGCTCTGAACTGTCACGTTTCCAGAAACGTCGCTGCCAAAACCACTCTACAAACTGGCAGTACAAGAGAGAGCAATTACAAACAGAGCAGATAGCTCCATTCAACTTTGCCAACACCACAAAAGAGTCTTACCCTGAGCTGTTTGAGTCTGGACAAAGGTTTTGATGAGAGTGTCTGTGGTCTGAGTGTAGAGGGAGAGCGCATAGCGAAGTGACTGCAGGTCCGGACTCTTCTCCAAGAAGGTTTTCTTTAAACCGTTCCCACCAGCATGGAAATATTGCTAAGAGTAAAAAGAAAAAGGAAAAATTCCGAGTAAGAATTGCAACCAGCAACCAACATTTACATGTTACTGTGTGTGCAAATGGGGAGGAGCGGGAAAAATTCACAAAACAGCTTCTGTATTGGAAATGCAGTTCTTAGACCAACTGATACCAACTGCTCACGGCTTTCCTCTTCCAAAGCACTTAAATATAAATATGCTGTCTCCTGGCACATGCCAGTCACCTGAGTCTATTCAGTTTTACACAAACATGGCAGTGTCACTCACTTTGCGCCTTTAACTGCTGTAGCAGCAGTGACAAACTCCTGCCACCTCCTGACCCATGGTCCCAGGCACTATCCTCCCAAACAGAATTTGGGGATGGAGCAAAGGAATGACAGAGACAGAAATGGAGTCACTTACTTTGATCGTATCCAGTGCCAGATCCAAAACAGCACACTGCTTTGGAGTGAGACTCCTAGTTTCTTCTCTCACCATATGATCCTGCAAACAACCATTAGATTTGACATGAGTATGGTGTCAGAGACTAAAAGAAAAGGAGTCACCAGTATCATCTCTTTTCTTGGATTCATGCTGTGGCTACACGGCCACAGCATTAATTCAGCTACTTAAGGAATGCTTAATGGAATCTCTCAGAGTCATTTATTACAGCTTAACTTGAAAATAAACCCGCTTTCCCTGTTTCTTGCAGGCAGGGAAGACAGAAATAAGGAAATGAACTGGACAGAGATAAGCGACAATTTAAAAATCACCGTTGGTCTCTCAGGAAACCCAGATAGGATTCTGCTTGCTACCCCTGTCATTTCAGAGCAACCACAACAAGACTCTGAAAACAGCATCTCAATCAAGGAATTCTGAGAACCAGGTATTGGGCAAAGTTGTTCAATGTTGTTTGTGGATTTTTTTAATTCTTCCATCTATAAATGTCACTAATACACTGTATCATTGCTGTGGAGAAAGAAAAACAAACACGCAACATGCTCTAGAAAATACCTTTGCTAAAAGAAAAAGCTGTTCCCATTAAGACGCACCACCTCTAATACCAAAGACCCAGGAATCCCTTGGGAAGGGATTCCCTTCCCTGCAGTGGAAGCATATCCCTGTTAGCCTTCTGCCTGACTACAGGGATGTGTCATCCTTTGGTATTTCCCTAAGCTTTTTCTCTCTTGCTGCTTAGTCTCGGTCTCAGGGAAAACAAACCCCAAATTCTAACTGTTTGAGCTGCTGGAGGGCCAGGCTGGCCAGCTGCAGCCTGGCTGCTGGAGCACTCATGAAAAAAATGCAGGCGAATCGGGCAAAGGTGACTTATCCCTACTTCGAGCATGACGCAGCCTCTGGTAAGAGACAATTTCCAGGAGATTATTCCACTAAATTGTCTTTGAGTAAAGCATGGCTAGTGTGTGGCATCACGAGCGCGTTTCACGCTGATAAGCCTTCTGGCTACCTCGCAGCCTGGTGATTCTCACACTGCCTGGTGCTTGTTCCCGTTCATTATCCACCACCATCCATCTCCTGCCCCATGGAGATGGGTCTCGCTGCAGTCTAGGAGCAGTGCCAGGCGTGTGCCGTCCTCCTCACAGACGTCTCGCTGGCACCTTCACATGGTCCTGCATTAAACTGTACAGAAGATGCCTCAAGAGACTGCCTCAGACAAGTTTTGCACTGTGCCTTCTTGAGTAGTGGAGACATGGCTCAGCTTGCCCCTTTCCCCCACGCATGCTGCTGCTGGTCTGCAAAGCCACGTGCGGTGGCCCAGCACTCCGTAAGCTGCAAAGTACCTTCAGCGACAAGCTGTCCTTAGGGGAGCAACAGCTCTCCTCCCTCTTCTTCATGAGCAGTTCCTCTGGAGATGATGTGGCTTCACACTTTGGCACACAGAGGGTAAAACATCCTCTCTCTGTCTGATGGTCAGATTGAGTGCACAATCAGCCAGAGCCCAAGGCCACGTTCATGGGAGAGGCCAATTTAGCCAGGGTAGCTGTGTCCCCGAGGCAGAGTGACTTTCACATCTGCTGACATGACTTTCTAGGTCTCTCTGCCAGATTCCCCACACTGCGACAGAAACCAGGTGGTCAGCATTTTTCTCTTCAACACCTGAAGAGCTCCTCTACCCTGCTCTGAGTGGTCACCCTACCGGTGCCTGTGCCGTCACTGCTTTCTAGGAGAGTTTCCCAGTGCCATCTACTTCAACATATTCTGTAAAAATAACCCAGGGACTGGACTGGCAGTGCCTGCACCTACACACAGAGGAGCCCACGACCGTCATTCCCCTGCACACCTGCCCTCTGCAAATCCCACACTGTTCCTATAAAGGACTGCGCACAGTGCTACCCTGCACTTCCCAGATTGCTCGCCACAAATATTTACGTCAAATAATTATGCAACTTCAAGCAGAAGTGAAAAAAAAAAA
>KZ506499.1:149981-181185 GCA_002844005.1 Limosa lapponica baueri
ACACAACAAAAAAAAAATCAAAAATATATCCACAATGCTTATACAGACCCAAACAATTTACACTCATGTAATACCTTTACTCTTCTGGGAATTTTTGGATGCAGTGTTGGTTCACATCATCTGTCTGAGCTAAAGGTCTCCAGAACTCAGGTGGTGGAGTGCTTTCACACCTGTGTACAGCTCTCTTGCCACGTCCAAAATCCTGTGCACCTGTGCTGCTGTAGTCCTACATGTGGATGTGCAGATAAAGGCTTGAACACACAGCAGGGCTTGCCTGATTTACACGACTGCGTGCCTGTCTAAAAATGCAGTCCAGAGTTACCAAAGTCAAGCTTTTGCAGCAACCGAACCGAAGGACAGGCTGCTGCCGAGGGCTGGCCTTCGTCTGGCCGGCGCGAACGGGAACAGGCAAAGCTCCCAGCTGACCCCGGGGCAAAAAGCCACCTCGTATATATTAAGAAATTCCAGCAATGAGAAAATATGGAAGAAGTAAAAGATAACTGAATGTCACTGACTATGCCTGGGAACGCAAGCAAGCCAGAGGAACTCGCAGTGGCCTGTGGACAAACTTGTCCTTGTGGCCTGGGAGGAGAAACAGAGCAAACTCAGAGCCAGAGCTGTCCCCCTTTGACACCAGGATTACATGCAGGGGGCAGGGATGTCTTCTCTTCCTCCAAATGCTGGGTTCTTGCTGTTGTTTTTGAAAGGGGAAGGGGATACTCCCAGGAAAAGGGAGTCACATTTGGAGGCTGTGGTCCAGCTCCCACTCTCCCACGCTGGACACAAAGCTCCTCTCTCCCCATCTCTCCCATGGAAGCACTGTAAGTGCTGGGGACAGTGAAGGCAGTGCAATCCTCGGGAGTCACCATGTCACCAGGGAGGATGGCCTGGCTGCGGGAGTGCTGGGGGACCACCAGTGACAGCTATTCCCCTGGGGAACCATACTTAAGGGACTAAGTTATGTCACTGTTAACCGCTGTGTAACAGCCTCAAAATGCAGCTGGGGAAAAGTGTGTGCTTCTAATGACACACCTTCATGTCCAGACCACTTACTAGGATTGCTAATAAGCACTACCTTAAATGAATTGTGTACTGTCTTGGCTCATAACCTTGCATATGTAAAAAGTGTCTTCTGGTCAAGGGAAATAGATAATTGCACTAAGACAGCTGTAATAAGTGTTCAAGACAAGAAAAAAAATATCACAGGAAATGATGAATGCATTTTGAAATTGCACTGATCACTTAGGATAACACCCTTTGCTGTGGGAAGATTTCCCTGATGGCACTCTGAGACAGAGTTCACATTCAGCTCCCTCTTCCTCGCAGCACAATTTCTGCACCGTGACGCTTCGGATTTAGGCCTCCTCTTGCACAATATCTGTTTGGTAGCACAAGTCAAACCACAGCAGAGTGCAATCCGAATGTTGGAAGGCGTCACTATTTTCATACCATTCCCGTCGTGACCAGTGAATTAATGCTTGATTGGCTTATGATGAGGTGGCGTGCACTTAGTAATGCTCATGTCATGCACTGTCATGTCATGCGCTGTCAAAACACATCAACACAGCCTTCATGCTAAATGCCAGCTTGCCTGTAAAGAGAGCCCACGCAGAAGGAATTTACAGACACAGGCTTTCTTCCATAAGCAACAGTTATTTTTGTAACAGTTCATTTAATTCATCACTAGCTAGCACAATCATCTTTCCCACTGATACTTCATTGTCAGGATCACATAAGGGACTCCCTTTTATACATAGAGGGGATGTATAGAGGGATATGGAGGAACTGGCCAGATACTGACATCTCTAGTTTTTTCATTTTAAATCGATACACGAAACTGACCACTCTTATCTACAGAAGAGAGAAACTATTTTTGATGATTAAACACACAACAAAACTTAACAGTTGATTTAGACACAATACTGATGTCAGCAGGATGCATTTAAAAGCACATTTAATGTGTTTAAAAGCATCCCTCTGCAACTGCACTCAGCGACAAGGCACTGGAAGCACAGGACATGCTATGCGCTACGACACTTCCATGCTCACACACACGGACATTAACAAGAGCCATGCAGAACAATACCTTCAGCTTTGACAAGTGTCCCAGCTCCTTAGCAGCACTGAAAATCAACTGTGTGCCCTATGATTGCAAGAAGTTACAAAAGAAAGTGGGGAGGGGGAGAAAAAAGGTTATAAACAAGCTTTGCATGTTTTTCCTCTGAGCAAGTCGAGTCAGTTCACAGCTAGAACTTCACATAACCACCCCAAGGCCAGTCACAACAACTTGACTCCTTGCCAGTTTACTAGCTAGTACAAAACCTGGCATCTCTGTGGATACCACATCGAGAGCTATTTCGGAGCTAGTTCCACTATATTCCGCTAACTGGTTCACTCTTGCTGACAGCAGCCAGCCATTTAAACAGGATGCGCCTTCAAATGTCTAAATCCACATGAAAGAGAGCAAAACACCGGCCAAAGCAAAAAATGACACAATTGATGACAATCCTGCTGTAGAAGTAGAGCCCAATCAGTGGGGTGAGGGTAAGCGTACGTCAGATCAGAAACAAAACTGGGTCTGAGCAGTTTTCGGGCGAGAGATCAGCGAACAAAGTCCAGTGAATACAACAGCATGGCCTTTACATATCAAAAGCTTGGCCAAGGGCTCTCCTCTCCCCACTGTGGCTTACTGATGCTCTATGACCAATGAAGAAATAAAAAGGGAAGATAAATCCCAGTGATGGGAAGCCTTGCTTCAATAGTGGATTTTTACATACTTTCTCTGCAATGGTTACCACAAAGATATTTTTCCTTTCCCCACCACAGCATTTCTCTTTTGTGTAATATTCCTGCCTGAGGAGTCAAGTCCAAAATTTAATGAGAAAGCCAAAAGCAACCAAGACAATTCTCCAGTATCTTCTCCCAGAGATGCTTTATGGGGTGTGCTGGAATTTATTTTCTTCTACTTCACTCCTTTTCATTCATCTAATCTTGCCTTTTTCTTTAAAAAAGTCACAATTGCCTATTTCTCTACTGAGAATAAAATCCCAACCTACTGTAATTCTAGCTATGAATTGTGCATCTATCATGTCATGAAACTTTGCCCTCCACTTCAGTCCTCTTAGGCCAGTCTGATTTTGGGCTTCAGGACCAAGACAAAGCTATGGGTGACCCCTCTCCCCTAATTAAATCTCCCTTCCATTATCTCCCTCAGGAATGCCTTAATCATGTCAGGAGAGCTGCCCTCTCTAAGATGATCTTTGGCTCTCTAATGTAATCGGTTATTAGGGGCTAAAAGTACATGTAAATGTCACCACTGGTACCAGCTGAGAAGTGCCTGGGGGATGTCCCAGCTGAATGTCTGAATAAGCTTCCAGGGACAGACAGTGGTGGGTGGCACTTTCCAGTAGGGTTTTTTTTTCTCAGGAAAATGCTTGGGAGAAGACGAAGCGCATCTTATTTGGGGACTGCTGGCTCCATGAGGACCGTATTTCCCCAAAGGGCTCCAGTGAATCCAATTCTCCTTTCCATCTCCTTTATGACTCTTTCTCATCTCAACGGTCCTTCACCCTCCCACTTCACCACAAATGCCATGACCACTCCCCACCCCTGTCAAACTGCTACCCTCAAACTGTAACAAAGCAAGATGTAAAAGCAGAATTATTACATTGCCCTTTGCCCCTGGCTATGCCACTCGGTCTGTTTTCTTTGCTGCCTTCTTTGGCATTTGTTTATTTGTTGCCTTCTAAGTCAGTACCATGTGGAGCAGGAACTACCCAATACGTGCATTTGCAGAGGAGACTCTGGGAACTGGGTTCTACTGCAAAGATCATTGCTGAAATTCGTCTTTTTTTTCCTAGGATTACAGTTAACATCAGCCCCCCTGATGTGTTCCCCTCAGCAAAAAAGTGTCTTTATACTTGTTGCTAGAGGTAGCAGGTACCCTTTTACAGAGGGGAAAGCAGGCAAAAAGTTTACAGCTGTAACACTGGAGAGTCCGAGACACTGGACAACCTCTGCCCGATAAACCAGCAGCCAAAAAGTGAATTTTTAGATGAAATACTTTTTCTTTAGTTTTGCCAGCTTCGGAAATTTCTTCAAGCTGAAAGACTCTGTGACCTGAAATCACAGACAACTTCTTGATTTGCTTTGCCTGTAACTATCATCTAACCCTCACTGTTCCTCAGCCTTTTATGTTCGTTGAATACAAATCGATACAGAATGAACATTATTGACTTCGTAGCTAAACAGAAGCTCTTGATAATTGATTAAATTCACAACTCCTGGAGGGGGGGAGGGCAAAAAGTGCAGACCAGGACAACGCATCCATAAAGGAAAGCTTCTGAACTGAGACTAGGAGCTTCCCTTGCTGCTGTTATCCAACGGGTAGTGTTAGAGAACATCTCCCTTAACTGAAAGAGTATGAAATTCTCTGTGTTTCCACTGAGCGAGGTTGAACATGACTGCAGACCAAGAGCACCAAAGAGATTTCACTGTGGGCCACACCAAATAGTCCACCAGGAGACAGGGCTTCAGATAGTGCTCTGGTATCCAACAGATGTGCCGGCTATTCTACACGACAGGTCACAAAGTTTGCTTGACTTACGGGTCATAAAACTTACGGTTTTCATGACCGTTGACCAAGCAGAAGAAAAAACACATAACATTTTTATAACATGAATTTCCAAATGTTAAGGGAGCAGTCTCAAAACACACTAACATTATTTCTTGATCCAGTATTTTCATTAGATGCCTTTTTTTTTTAATACATTTGAACATTTTTTTAATACAATTTGAACAAGAACATTAACTAGCCCAGGCAGTCTCCCTGCTGCTGGCTTCTAAGGAGGGCAGGTTGGTAACACTGAGCAATACCCAGTGACTTGACATGCTTCAAGGAACAAAGCTGCTCAGATAACTACTCCTCAGTTCTTGCCCACTAAGAAAAACCTCATCAGTCAGTGCCAATCTCTGTCAGCGTGTCTGCAGAAGTTATTTTACTGCTATAATGAGTTTGTCATCAATGCTGATAATATCTCATGAAAATCAGGACAGCTCCTTCCTCTGCCAAAAAGCATTCTTGTAAACAAGATGCTATACCTCCTCAAAAAAGTTGTTTATTCATGGAAAACATGTCACGAAGTTCTATAGGCAGCACTCATTTCAGGTGTGTCTCTAGGGAACGAAAACAACTTAACTTAAATATCAGGTAGTTTTGCGAAAAGCTGCCTCCAACGTAATCGATTAAAACATCAAAGATGGAAGATGAGGAAAAAAATAAGTCCTTATTATGAATTGTTTCTGCCTAGCTCTGTGGCAAATGTAGCTGGAAAGGTACCAGACCTTAGTGCTGGTTTTCCTGTTCTTCCCGTGAAATTAGTTTTACCTTCCTAAACTTTTTGAAACATGAAAGACATCTATATTCCACCCCACAAAGATTTAAAATTCCTTATTAATGGTATGACTGTATCCCCGCCCCCCTCCCCTGTCCCCCACCCTTCCTCAGTGAAAGCATTCAGAGAAGGATCATTAGCTGACTCAATTCTAATTGCTAGAAGCCAACAGAACTGCACTGATTTATGTTCCAAGAGGCTCAAACTCTCACAGCGTGACTGTCCTACTGCTCAGTTGACAAAGTTAGGAAACAAAGGCCACTGCAAGTCTTTTGAATTCCAGTCCTTTTTTGGAAAACATATTATTACTCAGGCATATTTTCCTGAGACATACCAGTGCAAGGAAGTTTCATCTGGTATTGAACATTCCTTTCCCAGTTATTTTAATTCCTACATTCAACAACGAGATCTGATAATTTATTAGCAGCATTTATTTTCATTTAAAAAACTGTATCATCAAGCGATGTTTGCTACCATCCATTAAAAATTAAGACTTTTTTAGCTGTTGTGGTGTATTAACCATTGAGAAAATAGGCTTAAAAGTGGGGAAAAAGGAAAATAATTACCTGTCGGTACAGAGATCTGGGCACATGTGCAGTTCACAGACGATCATTTCATTCAAGGCTAAGAAAGCTTTTTCTCCTCTTCACAGAGGAAGCCTTGGACTTTTTTGCTCCCAGCTAGCACAAGGGAGAGGATTCATTTAAACTAATACAAGCTAAGAAAGGTTTCAGAAAACCTCTTAAAGCCACAATCTCCTCCACCACTGTACTGGAGGAGCTGTAGCAGCTCTGTAGTGGTGCTGCTTGCAGAGGGGCCTGAAGAACAGCCAGTTTGGAAGTCACGTGTAAAATCTGTCCGCAGCTTAAAGAAAATTTTGTTCTTATCCTGAACCACATTCTCATTTAGTGAAGAGAAGCCTGATGAGTAGAAAAAATCACAGCAGGAGCAAGAACAAATGGAGCCTCACGTGAATGGCTGCAGCATACTGTGTGAAATAAATAAAGGAGAGGCTCCAGAGGAATCATCTGTGTGTAAATTAAGCAAGTCTTCGTTGACCTGACTTAGTCACTGATGGCATGCTATAGTTTCATCCTAAGCAGTGAGGGAGAAAGAAATGTATAACTAATCCGTTAATATCCCCAAGCGTTGTGCACTGAACCCCAAAATAAGGATTTCCAGAGAGCTGTGTTTGCATATCCACTCATCCGAGACAGAGAGTGTTTAATTAAATGTTGATCTTTACTTAAAACTAGCGAGGTGTGAACTGCTCGGTGAGTTACTGGAGATCATGTTGCTACTAATCTCACAAGCCATGGGCAGTCAGTGCTCAGAGAGGCAGAAGCCGCTCATCTGAAAGCCATTAAGGCACCCGCAGCTCAGGTCATGGGAGTGGGAAGCTGTAAAAAGGCCCCATCCCCACTGCATCCCTCACGGGCAGCAGCCGACTGCTTTCTCGACCCGAGACCCACCCTGCACAAAAATCTTCCAGAAGCAGCAGAGAATGGAAGAGCAGAGCTCAGATTTTCCTTCCCTGTGTGATACAGGCTGAGATAATTTAAGTGGAATAGACTGGTCTGGAGAGTAACAGGCATTATAGCACTGTGCAGCCACAGGGTCATGCAAGCGACAAGTGGGAGACACCGCAGCGTGTTTGGAACCTTCTACCCGAGTATCCTTTCCATGACCGTCATCAGAAACACTTCTGCACCTTTAGCAACTTTACAGAAAGGAGAGAAAATATTCCATAAAAGGGACTCTCTTCTATCATGAATATCCCCTACTTCTTAAGGGCTGCAGAAGAGTTTTAGGAGGGTAGTCCCCATCCAGTGGTCCTTCAATCACGGAGAGGCAGCACTAGGGCTTTCTATTGCCGAGGTCTGGGGAGGAAAGTGAGTTACAGTGCCTGGGGCTATTTCTGAGTCTGACGTGCTTTCAAAAGAAACAAAGAGAAAGCAAAGTCAGGCAAGAGGTGCATGGCAGAGAAGTAAGAACAGCAAAGAGAAACTACTGCTTTGGCCCACAGAGCCAACCTTGAGTTTTGTCTCACCTTTCCCTGCCAGTCTTCAATACTAGGGATTTATGGAAATCTGGTAGTGACAGAATAAATCACTATGTCCCAGGTGACACTGGAAGCAGCTCTTTGTCCCCCGTAGCCCATCTAGCCTTGCCACAGGTTCCCTTCTCAAGGACTTCAGACAAGGCCATTTTAATCATTGCATTGTTCACAAACCCCTTTCTGAAACAGCAACTCTTTTCCAGTTTGGACTAGTTCAGCCTCCTCGCTATGATACAACTGATTAGACAGCTGAAAATCCAGCTACGAGCATTTTGCATTGTCTCAGAAAACTAAGGATGCGCTTCATTACACAAAGAGAGCTTCTGAACTTGAAACTGAAGTGATGGCAACAAGAAACTACTCAAAAGTGGCTTATAGCAACATCCCACAGGTTGGAAGAATTGGCTGATCGCACTTAATGCCTGCTTCATGATACAAGTACTGAATCACTCTCCCACCCCGCCTTTAAAATTCAAAACTAGCAAGTATAAAGCTCAAGGAGCTCCTCCCTGGTTGTCTCTGAGGCTCTTGATCTCACTGCTTCCATTCTGAAGGGGTCACATTAATGCTGCTCTTATACGATGATTTTAGCACCTGTCCCCAAAGACTCCTTTTTAAAGCAATTCAACTGAAAGAAACTTCATCCTCTTAAATTTACGTAATTTTTTTCCCTCCTTTATAAATTAAAAAGGAAGTCAGAAATGATTACTCCAAATTCAAGATCAGAGCAAGCAGTCTTTAGCAAATTACACCTCATGCTAATTTTATGCTTAGTAGGTATGACTGCACACAGCGTCTCAGCAGTTTTGTCTAAAGTTGTAATCATCAAGGCTGGAGAGAAAGCCCTTCCCTCTCAGAGCAACAAACACCCAGTGCAAAATGCAGGTTTGCACCACTTCTCTAGATGCTGCAACCCAAGGAGTTCACTCAAAATACATAGGCAACAGCTGAATAGTGAAAACCACTATCGTTCTACCCACTACTGCGAAATAAATAAATCAGCATAAATTAGCCACAGACCACAAGTTTACACCAACACAGAGATGAAAAGCAGCTCTGGATCATCTCCAAATAATAAGGTTATAGCCCAAACTTCACTCTGCCTCCAACTGAGTGTCATGGCCCAGAGCAGCTGGGCGTGCGTGACTGACATTTAATCAGTTTCTGGGGCTTCTCAAAATTGGGGAAGAAGTTAATCGTCCATTGTTAAAAACATCACTACATTCATGACACACATTCATCCAGCACGTCCACGCAGCTGAACAATTATATAAAAGACTCCCTTTGAAGGCAAACTATCTGGACAGGGTTCCAACTCCCCAACAACAGAAACACAGAAATCGTGCCAGTCCATACTGATGTCAAAGCCTTCTGGGGGGTAAACAGGAGGTGGTGTCATTAAACAGCAAGCCCAAATTAACCACATCTATACGGAGGGACACCTGACTAATAGATGACAAACATCAGGCAAAGGTGCCTAGGTGTTGATTTAATGCCATGAAGACAACACTAACTGCCCAATAATCCCATGTGCCCAGCTCTTTAAAGGATTGCAAATCCCTAATCAACGTGATTCGATTATACTTGATGGCAACTCTTTTTGGATCACGGATTTGGAGTTGTTATTTTTTCTACAGTGTGCTCTGTACCTTACAACCCTATTATAAAGAGAGCTGCTCTCTTACTTGACTAGGTTACAGGCATATTTTTCCATCCTCGAGTGGGCTATGCGCAGGCAAATTTACCTGGGCAGATGACTCATTAGGTCAAGGAGATGAGTTACACAGGCAATGGCAACACTTCCTGCTATGAGTCAGGAAGGAGAAAATGCTTTACCGTATGGTCTGTAAGAGGAGGCAGCACAATCAGCTTCTCCATGGTATTCATTACCACCCTCCAGAGCTCTTTCAGCACGCGTTTCAACACCGTCTTTTCACACACAGTCGCAAACAGCGTCAGGCTGCAGGGAGAGAGCAAGAACTGAGTAAGTTCAAGGAATGCAATTTGCAAGGAGAAAGGAGGTTTGTATGGTAGAATCAGTGCCCCATCTAAAGCAGTCTGTCATAACGATTTCTTTAAGGACAAAAAATCTTCCCTTTTCATAAAGTGCTGCCTGTCTTCACCCTTGGAGATTTAGCACTAAAAATGTTTGGCCAAAATGGATTATTGACATTTCTGACCACAACCATTTCTATTTATTGACCTAGGGATTACAGAAGATATCACTAAGTTATGGTGGTTGGGAATCATCCAAGTAAGACCAGGTACCATTGATCTGGTTCCCTTTAAGAAGATACTTCCTGAGGTATTGAGTTTACAGAGTAGATATGAAAAAATTACAAACAAACATAGAATAAAAGGTTTTAAACTTCAAGAGGTTATTATAACGGCTTTTGTGTAATATCTAAATTATACTTTCCAGGCTGTTATGCAGAAGTTCCTGCACAGCTGCTGAAGTCTCTAAACCTTCTACCTCTATAACCACCTTGAAGCATTTCTTGGACTCCTCTGTATTTCGTTGCAATTGCATTCACCACCAATCACCCAACATATGTTTATTCCCTTTTACAGAAAGAAGTTCTGCTTTATCTCCCCAGTCATTCCTCCTTTATTATTGTACAGGCTATCAAAAAGAAAAAGCCAATAAATGTTAGATTCTTCTTCAGAACGATTGTTAGACTTTGGCATTTACTGATCATGCTGTGACAGCTACAAAACAGGAACTCGGCAGCCAGAAGCAGTGCACAGGCAGCTCTTCTACATTGTGTTACATTTTCTCCCAGATTCCCTGTCTTCCCACAGCTGGTTAGGCAGTAAATGAACAAAACCGAGCAAGGACAAGACTGATGTGGGTAGGATGCAGGAAACACCAAAAAGAACTCTCCTGTAAAGGAGGAAAGAAAATAATCCAGGCTCGGATTATCGTAATCAAAATGACTTGCTCCACAGCTGGACAAAAAAGCCCGTAGCATATCCAGTTCCCAGTGATACAAAGGAAGGTGGCTTCTAAGAATTCGTGAAGGCATGCAAAAAGTGCTCAAGTGAGAGGGCTCCTGGATGTAATGATTGCTGCAGAGAGTCACTTACTACATGGTGACCCAAAGGAAAGACAGGACAGTGAATACAAAGAGCAACGAAAGAAATTAGATTTAAAACTTGTAAATCTTTGCATCTCTCACAGCATTTATTAGGAAAATTGCTCTACACTTTTTACAAAACAAAGAACTGCTGTGCATCAGCAAGAAGTTTGACTTTTACAATGATTAAAAACTGTTTTTCTTTGTAGATCAAGGCTTAGCTGGTGAGAATTATGTGCAGTTACCCACAAAAAGTCCCCGTACAGCTGAATCATGCTGCATGGTGTTAATGGCAGCAGTTAATTAAAGCAATGGACCAAGTTTAGTTACCTCACATAGTTCAGAAGCTTGTTTTCTACACAGAACAGCACCATGAATGACTAGAACACACGTGTTTAACGTGACTGGGATACTGAGTAGCATATGTATCAGGTATGTAACTATGGTTTGCAATACATTTGCTAATTGGCTACAGTGCAATTTGTATCAGAAAAAAAAACGTAGATAGTAAACTTAGAATTTCAGCCTTTCCCACTACCTGATCAGCAGTGTGTTTTGCTGATTGAGAAAGGAGAACTGAAAGTGTGCTCTGGCACTGAATGAAGGCTGAAGACGTGATCTATAGCTTGAGAGAGAGGCAGATATGGGAAGAAAAGCCATTAATTCTGAGAATTTGGAAGCCGGATATCTCAACAGCAATCCAAGAACATGGGAGCTATTCTTCCTTCCCCCATCCTGTTCCCTATCCGATGCACTGTATGTGTGAGGATATGCACCTGAACAGTCACTTACTTTCCATCCAGGAAATCCATCAATGGCCTCAGGACGTTATCTGCGTCTTGTGCAACTGTGTTTCTGGCATTAGCAGCAACATTTCCTGTCCCTTTCACCTGGCAGAGGATATCGGACATCTGCTTGACGCACTCATCAATGCGAGTCTGAAAGCTGAACAGACAGGAGGGAGGCAAACCCGAGATTATCAGTGGCAGAGATATCAGCTCTGGTACATAAGTTAAGTATCGCAAGGCTATAATCTACGTGCTCAATTACACGCTCTTCCTTCCCGAGATTTGCTGCGCGTTTCCTTTCTGTATTTGTTACCAAGGGACGTGCCACCCAGTTCCTTACGCCCATCGTCCACAGACAGCCGACCACCTCTGAACTCAGGAGGAGTTTGTTCATTCAGCTTGCAGAAAGAAATGATCCTTTCCCAATTCCAAGAAACACTGTTATTCTTAGCTCGAAGCACCCTGATGCATCTTTGCCTGCTACACAGGGTGTTATGCTGCAGAGACTGGGATACCGTATGGAGCAGTGGCACAATGCACGCACGGCTCCCAGCACCCAGGAGCCCACGGGCAGAAATCCAGTTATGACCCACCACAGGGTAAGTCTTTAAAAGAACAGAGACAGCCTGAAGGCCGGCTGAAACCAGTCCTCTGCCATACAGTCTGTGCTACATGAAGGTGTCAGAATGGGGAGCGGGGCTCAGCTGCGAGACAATCAGTGTCACTGGAATGAAGTGACACGCAAGCCATTACAGCACACTTACTGTTCCATCTCTTACTGCTAAGAGGAAGCTCAAAATGAAGTAATACACTGGTTAGAAATGATGAATAGATCAGCAAAGCTGTCAACATATCAATCCAGTGAATAAACGAAAATGCTTTGACATCTAAAAGAACAGTTACTGACAACAGGCATTACAAGTGACATTTAGCTATCCACTAACGGCACAGAGGTTTGAGACCAGGAAGAGAAGTCAGTGCTAGGCACCTGGGTAAAGGTTTAAGAGCAGGAACACAGTTTTGGAAATAAATCAGCTTTTTATCTGCTTAAGTGGCCTGAACTTCTGCTGTGTGAGCCACCCCTCTGCCCTGCGGCTCTCAGCTTCCTTCTCCACCCCATCACCTTTTTCCTCTCTTGCATTGCCACCTCCAGCTGCACAGTCCCTCTTGCTCACTTCAAGCCTGCCTCTCACTGGAGCAAATCCTGCAGGAATTCCCTCCTTCACTCCTACAGCCTCCAAGAACAAAACAGAAGCTAGCCTTGGGTGAAGTATAAACCCTTTTGAGGCTCCCTTTTCTCTATGATATCCTTTAAAGCAGAAAACGCTTCTGTGTCCAGACATAATCCTCTCTCAGCATAAAGGTGGCGAGGCTCTCCGGATGTGTGCTGCTTTCCCAGCAGGTACAATTATCTCATAGAGATGAAGAAAAGTTAAGATCTGCAGTGTCAGCTGTGGACAGTGTTGTAGGAGCAACGTTGTACAGACTCTGCACAGAATATTGTGGATGTCTGTTTTGCCTCCCACACTTACATCCTTTAGAAGATGTGGCTTATACAGTAAACTGCAGCTCTGCTTTTCATTCTCCATTACTATTAAGGAATGAGCCAAGCATCTGAGAGCTGCCTGACTGGCTAAAGCTCTTGCTGGCACATCTCTCTAAAACACTCCCTGGTATGTATGTTGATACTGAATAATCTCTTTAAATTATATTTGCAAATGTCAAGATTGTACCTTAATTGTCTTGTAGCAGTGACACCAGGGAGACAGGTTCCAGATAACAAAATTCACCCCCTAATTATGATTTCTCACTCATCCTCCATCTAATTACGAACCTTATCGATTCAATTCAGTTACAGTTTGAATCTCTCCATTTCTTGCTATGGCATCCATTACTGGCAATGGGAAGTCCTCACTTATCTCCCCACTTAGCTCTGCGTGCTGAAATCCAAATAGTTGCTGACAAATCCCACCATGATTTTTTGGTCATAAGTACTATAACTCTGTAGACTGTAGGAGACCACGTTGGTACAATTTGCTTTATTCCCCACGTCTATGTTTCAGCTATACTCCAGTTCATGCCTGCATTAATCTTGTTATAAAGCACAACATTAAATGAATGGGGTTAACCATGAGAAGTGGTTGTTTTTGAAGATCAGTTGGGAACCCTCTATTTCTAGATTTTGCTAAATTGACATCTTTTATGGTTCACTACAAAATTATTATGAAGTTGAGCACATTTTTATCCTCAGGTAAATGCTAACATGATTTGCAATAAAACTTAATTGCCATCAATTACTCTAGCAATACTTTAAAGAGCTCCGCCCCTTGAAACGTTAGAAAACACCATTCAGTGCAACATTAGAACAAGTCAATCTCAAATTCTAAACCTGTTTCCTTCTTATTCTAATATGCATTTAACAATCAGAAATCATTCAGCTGTTTCATACATTTAGAGCAGAACATTGGAACAAGAATGTTGCTTCATAAACGCTATGCTGGAAACTGCTTTCTGAGCAATAAAGGAGAAGGCAATTCTGTTACTGACAAGCACTACTTACAGAAAAAAATCACTCTATGTAATTCAAAGACATTTCACAGTTGAGAGATCTCCATGTTACATTTCTAAGCAGAGCAGTATAGAAAACAGAGACTTTTAAAACACTTATAACTTCTTTAGATGGTCTCAGTATTTGAAAGACCATGAATTTATGACAAAAAGAAAAATACAATGCAGTTGACATGAATTTCTTTTAACCTGACTGAATGAGATTAGACAAAAGAAAGGAATGCCTCAAGGACAGGGACCTCGTTATACTCACCTGTTACCAAACACTGCACTCAGCTCATCCAAAACATTGTTCAGCTTCACCTGGAGCTCTTTGAGATGGTCACTTGCTTCTGCATCCAACTGCAGATGAAAGAAGAGCACTTAGCTGGAACCCAGAGGGTAGCCTGCTGTCCTTCACAGTGCTGCTCTTCACTGTTGAAGTTACTCCTAATAAGCAGGTGAACTATCACCGCTGGACTCTGCCAGTGAGGATGCTCTCCTCCACTGCCTGCTGCTGTTACAGAAGCTGTGAAATCATCAACAGACAGCAGCCGGTGGCTTCCCCAGGCTCCCATACCCTCTGATACCCTTTCCTGATATTTGCAAAGTTGAGAAAGACAGTGATCGTGAACTCCCTGTAGCCAACAGAGTGAGCAGCCTGAGAAATCATCAAGCACGGCGCGTTACCTTGGGCTCACGGGTCATTTCACCCCTCTAAGTCTAGAAGGAGACAGGGCTTTTCAGACTGGGTGTTATTTACTCGTGCATTTCTCCATGCATGGTCTTGAGAGATGCTATTTCACCTTCCACCCTACTGTCAAGTATTCAAACTGAAGATTGACCCAGTCACTGCTCTCAGAAGAATGGACCCCAGCTATTTTGAAAGTCTGGCCACAGTACCATGGCAGGAAATGTTGTGCACTGATCACTTTCGGAAAGCATAATCTCAGCTACAGGTATTGACCACAAGTAGCTCTACTCTCATGTGGAGCCAAATAGCTTTTTGTATGCAATTGTTCAGAGGAGACTTCACAATCCAAACCAAAAAAGTGCCCCAAACACTACATGGATGCTGCTGACACCTTGGCATAGCTGTAAGAAAGTGCTTGCTTCGTTACTATCAGCCCAAAGCCACCTGTTTTTACACTCAACTGTGTCCTGTATTCCAGCTGCAGTCATCCCTCCAGCCTTGAAAGAGCCACTTCTGAGCAACCTACCTGTGTGTACACATAACAACACATGTTGAATGCTTTGGGATCAGTTGCTCTGAAAAAGTAACTTGTAGAACAGATTTGCCTTTGTATGCAGGCAGGTAAGCTGCTTGTAAAACAAAAACCTTCCAGAAATGTTCTTATTTGGCATTCACAGCTTCTGCCCTTAACTCTAAGGCAGAGTATCTATTTACAAATGTAATGAGCCAGATGCCAGTACAGTGGTTAAAAATCAGTTTAGATTTTTTACGGTATATCCATGCATGCAGCTATATAGGATTTGAACATCACAGGAGTCCTCACTTCTATATACAGTGCTGAAGCCCTCTTTGTATTCCTCAGCATCTGTCAGAGAAAGCCAAGCCTTAGGGGATTTGGAATCTGATCTGTTCATTTTCCTGTTGTAAGCTGGCATGGAAAACTGACTCTATTAGGCATTTGAACCTGTGCTAATGAAACTCCTGGATCAGAATTTTAAAAATAATTCAAAAAAACCCCAATCAAATTATGATTACTTAAGCCTTACAACTTCAGGCATTGCTAGCTCTGATTATTTTTCCTTTATTAAAGTGAATTTGTATTCTGTTATGTTTATAATTGCCTCGCTCTGTGACAGCAGAAGGAAGCTAACATGTCAATCAGCAGTCACTCTAGCCAAGCTTGTAGGTAACAAAACAAAAACAGCATCTGTTGGTGGGAGTTTGTCTTGCCCCTACATTAATCCTTCCCTTCTACTGTGGAAAGGGGCGACGAGTCACAAGCTGACTGGTTTGCTATCTACAATTAATGGCACTGAACAGTCTCTGATTTTGGCCATTTCTGGTAGATTTGAGGTATGATTCATCAAAACATTTCAACTAACGGCTTTTCCAGATTAAAAAAAAAAAAGCCAGAAGGATTTGGCACAAGGCGCCTATTCCTCACTATTTACTTCTACTTCTTTATAAGCTACCAGATGCATGGTCTAGAGGATGTTCAGGATCAACAACTTATTGCCCTGGTTCATGAACCATGCAATTAATGACTTGTTTTACTGCGAGGTGATATGGGGAGCTCACCAACAACCTCTGAGCTTCTCCTTACTAATGTACCGGTTGACTGCAAACTCATCTTCTCAGGAGCAGAAGAAAAGCTGATTGCTAGCCCTGTACTGCAAGAAGGGACAGCTGGAGCAATGCTTTGCCAAGGGGAAGAGCTCCATTATCTGTGGTGAGGAACTCTCTCTCCTCCAGAATATCAGCTCACAGATCACTGGGTGCAACTAGTAACTCAGCTGCCCAAATTTAACTTTGAGGTGCCTCACCCTCAGGAAGCAAAGCCCTGGTGGTAGGCATTTTGGTTTGGTATCCACCAAGTCCTCTGTCATCCTAGAAAGGCTGTTCTCTTCTGAGCAACTGATGCTATGGAAGGAGGAGTCCACATAATACAATACTGATCGTTAATGTAATGCTTAGGCATCGGTACATTTTGGCCTGAAAGCAAACTTCGGGGAATTACCTGAGTGTGATTTAAGTCCATTAGGAAGCTGCCGGTAGGTGTGTAGCACTGTTTCACATATATAAATTACATATCAGTTACAGAGTCCCTGTAGCATGTGGTATAACTGCAAACTGTTCTTTGCTGATATGGTGGAGCCCTGATAACAGCGCTCTAATGAAACAGCGTGCGTTTTGCTGCTGCTGCTCAGCCAATGTAATTCTAAGCACATCAGCTATCACTGATAGCAGGAAATGCTGCTTGGACGGCATGATAAATCTGGCTGCTAAAGTAATGCAGAAAGCAGCATTAGGCAGCTGGGTCACTGCCATATGTCACATCCAGACCATTTCGATCGGAAGCTGGAGCTCAGCAGGCTTACAATCTCCATTCTGTGGGTGTATCGGAGATGATTCAGAGGAAGAAGGCTAATGAAAAGTTCTCCATGCAAAACACGGGACAGTACCCACAGCAAGGTAGCTTCTGAACTCTGAGCAAATGCTCCAATTTCAGCAGAAACAGTAGCTGGCATGGCCATAGTTCTGTGTTTGAGACCAAATGTGCCATACAGAGAACTGAGGTGCACGCAAAGAGGGAAGAGGTAACAGTACTTCAGGGAAGAAAGCACGGCCCTGTTAATTTCCTGCAAAGTTTTGAGATTCGGCACTTCAGAGAATCCAGGTCTCAAAGTGTCATCCAAGCACATTGAGGGCTGAAACCTCAAGTTCTCTGCTCATCCAAATGGTGGCATTTGCAGTATAGAATCATAGAACGGTTAGAGTTGGAAGGGACCTTAAAGATCATCAAGTTCCAACCCCCCTGCCATGTGCAGGGACACCTCCCACTAGAGTATAGTGTTATGAATTGCAATTTAGGTTCATCTGCTGCCGCTCTCATGGATGAAACAAAACCCATGAGTCCAAGAATCTGTGATGAGCTTCCAAGTTTTCCAAGAGATGTCATTAGTTCTTCTTTGGCTTCTACACACACTGGTGAAGCACGAGCGGCCAGAACTGGAAGCTCCTCTGTAGCTGGAGAGACATAGCTCTTGCCTTTTAGAAGGCTGAAGACGTTAAACAATTCAGGTCTTAAAGCCAGAGAACCTGTGAAATCATCAGGTCTGATATGACATAATCAGCAGCTAGAGAATTTTCTCCTGCTGTCTTATTTTAGCTTTATGCAAGTTATAGAGTTCGTCTGGCTCCAGCTTGAAGGTGCTGATTTGTGTTCTGCCTCCCTTCACCAGCACCTGGGAGCTCCCCCCTCTGCAGAGGTGACTGTGAGGCAGGGACCTCAACAGATCCGATCTCTCTTTAGGGTCTTGCTTGCACTGAATTTTCATGCATCTCCCCACTTTCTTACAGGATTCAAGAGCACTGAATCCAAGCTGAATCCAGCTTCTCAAAGCTGGATCATAGCTAAGGTCATAGCCATAGCTATGACACGTGGGATGCTAAAGAAGAGCAATCAGTAGATACCACAAATCCTTTGAGAACATTGCTATCAAGTCTTGGCCATTTCTAAGTAGTACTGCAATTTGTTATTCAGGCGGCTACTTAGGATTTAAAATGTGGGCTAACCCTGGCTAAGCGTTAAGAGGAGAGTTTCCTTAAGCATTAATTGTACAGATTAGCTTGAAACCAAAGGCATGAAAATTGTATGATGAAAATCTGCTCCTACTCGGCAGCTAATTCTTTGGGTTCCCAAGGCAGTGCCTGTCTCTGATACTCACCCTGCATGCCTGACTTTGGGGGGCAGGGGGTAGGGAAAAAAGGTGCAGAAATGTTTTAAATTAGGCTTCCACAGCACATCTAGACTTCAGCAGTGGGCAATGCAGTACAGCGCCTTTTAATTTCAGTGCCATGAGTTCATACCTCATTAAAAGCTAAGCAAAATAATGGACTGCAGAAAGCCATCTCTCAAGCAAAATGAGAAAGGCTTATTGTGGTGTCAGGGACAGCCTGTGCACAGAGCAGGCTGAAGTCTGCAGGAAAACTGCAGAGGTGGGTAGAAAATGCAGGTCACATTAGGTTTTATTAGATAACATGTAAATAATTAAATAAACGGGGCCAAGTTTAGGCAAACAGCAGCAATGAATCTATATAGCCCTCTTTAGCACAGAGCTAAATTGCAGTCTCCCTTCTGTGAGTGTACTGGAGACATTCAAAGGAATCAAAGGCTTCAAAAGGTATTTGTGTCCAGGACTCACCCCTCGATTCCACTGTTCATTATACTTTTAATGCCACCTGCCACTCCACAAATGCTGCCTTTCCAAAATGTGCTTCAGGAATGTCTGAGAGTGCTACTGAGGCACAGTGAAGCTGCTTTGATCCCATGAGATCAACACAGCTCAGAAGGGAAATAAAAGTATTGATTATAAATCCTAAAAGTCATTTAAGACACTTCTTTCTCTGTGTGCGTGTATGTGTGTATATATATCTATATGCCTTGAGATGTCAAGCCACAGAAGACACCCAAAAGAATCGCTCCACACAGAGCTCTCTACTAGTCAGAAACAATAACGACAGCAGCAGAGCTTTAACATTCACAGACCATATGATGTCAACATATTAAACCCAGAGATGGTGGGAAATTTCTGCCCTGTTTTGTTCCACCTGAGTGCTACAGTTGGAAAAAGAGAGGTGGGGGCAAAGGTACCATCCCTCATTTGGGGGAAAAAAAAAAAAAGGTGGCAAAGGAAAGCTGTATACCAAGGAGCCCCATCTCAGGAAATAGTACTGGGCAAACACACTTGTTCCACGTTACGCCACTACACGGCAGAGTGACCATGGCTGAGCCCTGTCACTTCATTTCCCTTGCTGCAAAAGGGAGTAAGTGGTATGGATTTCCACAGGAGCGTGTTTGGGACACACTGGCACAGAGCACTAGGTAGCAGCAGCATTTCAAAGCTTTCCAGAGTTGTGCAGTGCTATAGCTGTAAATGGAGAAGGATCTGTGATTCAGTAGCAGATGAAGCCACAAGTACAGAGTGACTGAAACCAATCCCCAAGTTGTGGCTTCACACATGGTACATCTAACACGCCTGCCACAAGAACAATGTAATATTTGATACCTAGTTCTCAACAACATCTTTGAGAACGCAAAAAGGTGATCAGTTCAAAATCACCAGGACATACCACTATGGTACTTTCTTATTCCCACACAGTTTTGGGTAGAGAAGTCAGGATTATATTTCTGCAAGCTACTGTGTGATGTGTAGATGAATATAAACCAAATCTGTCAGAGAAAGTAAGAACTGCCCTTCCTGAACAAGAGGATAAAACCCAGAGATGCCCTTGCAGGAGCATGTTGGTCTACATGTTCTATTTTCAAAACTGTTGTCTCACCAATTGCTACTCACTAGCCAGGTTCAATCTACATCAGAAAAAGGACTATTCAAACTAGGACAAGACCTTGTTTACTCTAGCAAAACAGAGGGCCTGGCAGGTTTCAAGTCAAGAAGCAAAGTACTACATAGTCACCAAGAGGGAAACCCCTGGGGACAGCAAATAACACAGGCACCTAACACAACACAATTTATTTCTGGTGTCCAGTGGCAGCCTAATGAAGTGGAAAAGCAGCAATTCAAGAGAAAAGAAAAAAATCACTCCGAAAAGCCAGCTTCCTAGCGTGTTTGCCTGGTTTCTTCCTGTGTGTTTTATTGCTCACAGTCTGGGTTCCTCTCCCTTTTTTTTCTTTTGACTCCACAGCGCAGGGCAAATAGCAGATTCATCACCTCTGTTCTACCTTACCTATACCTCCTGAGGAAGGTTTTAAAGGTCAGAAAGTAAAGAAAAGGTCAAGGCTAGGAAAAGTAGCTGACACTTTTAATAAACACATTTTTTTCTCCCACTATTTAACACACTATCAGGTGGTATTTTCAATTTGAAATACAGGGAAATCCTACTTAATAGTCACCACTATGGAATAAAGCAGCAAATTAATTCCTTAAGGGAAATTAAGTGCACATGGATTAAAAGTTTATAAACCACTTCATAAACAATCCATCACAAGTTTATTTTTTCCTGAAAAACGAGCACTAGCACTGCTATTACAGCTGGGAGCATGTAATTCCAATTCTTGATATAGGGCTTAGAAGTTAGGACTGTTGAGATCACACATGAAAGAATGACAGCAGTTTTCCTTGCCTCGTGGGGTAAATCTATTTGTTGAGATTTTTGCCACTTCATAGAATTCTGCCACTGAACACAAGAAAGATTTGAAACAGCAATACAGGCAAAAACTGAGCTGCCCATCAGCAAAGCTGACTTTCCTCTTGGCATACAGGTCATAGCACAGGTTCTACCACAACACAACCAAAGAGAATGCACTTAGGCTTTGAAAATAATTTTTTCCTAACATCAGCATCAGCTGCCTTTTCTTCATTTTCCTGAACCTTGAAAAGCAATGAACAAAAAAAAAAAAGAGAAAAAAACAGATGTACAGATTATATCAGAACAGACACGGTGATCTGGGGGAGGAAAAATTTATTTCTGTAAAAATTCCTATCTCAGAACAAAGAACAAAACCTAAGATATTTATATGCATGGACACATCAGAGCATCCAACCAAGCATGAGTACATAACTCTTATCTGCATGACTGCCATAGACTAGATATTGGATGTTCAATGCCAAAGGTACTGTCCCACATCTATATATTCCACATAAAATTACTTGATGTCAACAGTTCTCAGACCTATCTGTCTGTCTTCAGAGCTGTGAAACCACCAGCCATACCCACCATCCAGCCCACATGAGCACAGTACATATCCTTCTCTTTCCTCCTCCACGCTATTCTGTGCCTCAAAAGATTCGCTCCTACATCTTATGATAAATTCTCTTGAAAAGTCTTCAAGGATGGCTGACCCCTCACACGTCTTACACTGCCAGGTGTCACGGGGCTCTCCTTATGACTGCAGTTTGCAAGTATCAATATGATGCAAATAACCCCGTAACAGTGCAGTAGGAATGAGTGCTGCTCAGTCTCTCAGTGCTCTTACCTCTTTACCACCCATGGCTTCAAACATCTTCTCCAGCTGCACCCTCAGCTGTTGGATGTTATTCATCAGGATGCAGGGCTGAAGGGACAAAAGCAGGTGCCTGTTACTGCTCAGATGGGAACTCAATTTCACCAATGGCACAGTCTGTGCCTCGACACCCTTCCCCAAGTACCACCAGATCTCAGAGTCCAATAGGAGGTAGGGCAAACACAGATTTCAGCACTCAAACCTAAAAAAGACAAGCCACTTTTTTTTTCTCCAGCTTGAAAAGCGTTGGCCAGTTCCAGACACCCCAGATCAAGATCTCTGCTGTTGTATTTGCCTTCTCAGCTTTATCACAAATGGAGAACAAGCTGACAAGAAATCATTTGAGGCAAGACCCAGCTCTCTGCAGTTCCTGTGATGCCCTGTAAGAATCCAAGAGGTGTCACCTTCAGCCTCTTAATGCTGCAACGTACCTTTGCGAATGGTGCACCTCCCAGATCAGAAGGGGAACCGCTGGCCAAAGCTGCATTCAGAGACACATCTGGGTCCCACCAGGCCAAGCCTGAGAGGAACAGTCAAGGGCAGCCTGAGCAATAGACTCTTCCCTCTGCAGTTACATCCCCACTACAGGTGTGGGGGATAGCAAAACCAGCATGGGACAGACCCAGCGTTCAAAAACATAAGGCCCTGTTTTATTTAATGCACAGAATTTTACTGAGTTCAGGATTAAACAGCAAGATAATTAGACAGAGACAACAGTAAACCAAGAGTGCTGTTAAGTGCCAGACCTACAGAGCAATCTATGCCATTTATTTATTTATTTATTCATTTTAATCACCTCTGTGACACACAACCTTGACAGGCAGAGTGGACGTTAATTTCAAGGGGACCTGACAGCCTCCAAGCCCTGTAGATCATCTTCAGGACCTAGTTTTATTACGTGGCCAAGCCAGAATTCAATCTGCAAAAGCGTATGAATGATGATAAAACCAATACTGAAAATATTTACGCCCGCTACACAGCCAGGTGCAATGTGAGAAACTTGGTTTCATCGGGACAATTATGTGATTCCCCAGGGCAAAACAGAAGCTCAGCAAGACTCACCAGCTTCTCCTTGGAACAGTAGGACTGGAAACTCTTGGAGAGGATGTCAGCGTACTGCATCAGCACTTTCCCAATAGTCTGTGAAGAAAAGATGTGGCTGTTACTTTTCCTCTATCACTGCAGGAGAACTCCAGGAGATAAAAAGAAAACCAACATCACAGTGTTTTGCATCCCACTGAGGGAAGATAAACAGCTGGATGTTGAGGGTATTACCTTAGCAAACCTCCTGTTATAATGAGCAACAATGACAGGGTCTGGGCACTCCAGCTTCTTAATGATCTCAAAGCTCTGATTGAGCTGGGTGAAGACATCCACCACTGAGCAAGAGAACAGAGCATGCTCGGATGTTTGCTGGAACTAAAACAGAAGGTGCAAAGAGTTATTCTCAAATGGAAAGATCTGAAATAGACCCATTTCATGTGTGTCTCCATCACTTGCCGTATTGGAGGCAGGACAACTTTACCAAAACCTGCATCTTCCTCAGAATTAGTCAAATGTTCTCCAAAAGGCCCAAAGGAGTGAAATACCCAATTCTGTTGGATTATAAGTTTACTGTCCTTCACCAGCTATGACATGACAAGGAAATGTAGTATGATGCTGAGACCCTTAATGAAATGCATGGCTTGCCTGTCAGTAAACAGGGAAAGGAGGAGAGTGAAGAGCTTTTTTTAAGATTTTCTTAAAATTTAGATATTAAAGAGAATGCTTACATTAGCATCACAGACTAGAGTGCCAGCAGTCACTGAACGAAGGGATGGCTCTTGCTCTCCGTCAGGAATACTCAGCAAATTAAGAATAAATTTACTCTGTCACTGGATTAAGGTCACATTCTCCCTGCATGACTAAGTACGTGCAAAGTACCTTATATTTCAATTACCTCTCACAAACACAGAGAGATCAGAGAGCACCAACCCACTGGCTGACAGACAAACAGCAGCAGAACAGAACAGGCACAAATGAAGGTTATGCACCTTGCTATTAAAAAGCTCTCTGTCACCTGTAGAAAAAAGTCCTGAAATAAACAAGTTTCCCAGTTGTTTAGCAAGCCAAAAGGCCTGCATCCTCCATTTGTATGGCAGCTGAATTTACAGTGTTGTTGTGTGGTTCTGGGCATGGACGTAGCACTAAGTCCTTCCCTCAGAGTGGCCTACATACCCCATCTTTTTTATCTCTCTCCAGAGCACCATGCAGGAATTCTAAGGAAACATCTTCATTTTCATCCAGCCACTGCATCACAAACTGCTCGAACCACCTGCAGGAGGAACAGGAAAGACAGTAAGTTACAGCAAGAAACAGAGCACCCCAGCAAGACTCAGACAGCACTGCTGTTTCAGCAAGCCTTGTGAAAGCTTGTCACTGTTTGGCAGCACACATTCAGACATCTAAGTTCCCAAAAAATACTCCTACCTGTACACAAGCTGCCAATGAGCGGGGGCTGTACCATCGCTTGCTGAACAAGCAGAACAAAGCCCAGCCCAGCCCCTGCTGATTGTTTGTCCTGTGCTGGCTTTGTCCTTCTCCCCTGTATTTCCTCTTTCCTTATACCTCCCCCTTTTTTCCCCTCGAGCACCACCTTTATTTAACTTTGCATCAACTCAAACCACTTGGTCTTTTCTTCCCTTCTCACCCATGTGCCAGGGAGGAGAATGGAGACCTCCAATAGCACTATCTCTGCACGCTAAGAGAGATGGCACACTGTTCTGCTGCCCATTTGGGGCTACCCTCTTTCATCCACGTGAGAGCTGCAAATGAGTATAAAGGGAGGAAAAGAAATGCCTGTTTTCCAGGGCCCTTCAGCCACTTTATCTGCAGATACAGACATATTCCCAGGAGGAAGAATCAAGGCTAATAGTTTCTCCACGTTAATCCCGCTCTCTCTTTGCCCAAGCCTTCTCTCAAACACCCTCCCATTTGTATGGGCTGCTGATCTCACTGAGAAGACGTGACTAAGATTAACTTCTGGTGATAGCACGGCACACCTCCTAGGGCTTGCAGGAGGCTGGCCAGCCCTGTAAGCAGGTCTTCATTGTTTTCTTTTAAAGAAGCACAAACTTAGTTCATGTTAAGAGTTGGACCACCAGCCTTGGAGCATGGTCAAGGCTCCAAACCAGGCAGGTCCTAGAAGCAGGACAGCAAAGTTTGTGTCTGTTCCTTCCCCTCACTTAGGAGGATAAGCTAAATGGTACAGTGAAATCCAAGAAGCTGCTGCAACAACCACTGTTGTACCTCGGGGACATGCCTCACATGAGGTGGTGTCTGGAGCTCTCTCCTGCACTGAACAAGGGGCTTCTACAAAACCCTACCTTGGCCAAATAGGCAAGGTGAGAAACAGCTGCAGTGGTGGGACCTTACAGCTGGTCATTCCTCTGTTCTCTGCTCTGTGGGATATAACCACATAGTACAACAGCATGTGTGTGGGAGGGGGTGTCTGTGTCTAAGCAAGACCATGCACTTACAGCTTCATTTCAACGTCCGTCTAGGATTTGTTGTGTGCAAGGGCCAACACACCGCAACTGAAGTGAACCTCAATTTCAAATATTACTAAACAGCATTCACAAATAAGGGGGAAAAAAGTGTCCACGTGTGATTTCAGTCCATACAAAAGATTATTATACGAGCTTCACAGAGTAAAGCCTCCTCTAAATAGGCAGCTGTGTTCATAGAGATTGTGCTAATTATGGGCTGAGTTTGCAAAGAACATGAAAGCATGTGCCAGACATGAGAGGGAGATCAAGAGCAAATTCACAGACAGAGCATACTAGATAGCCTTAAATACTCTCTACACTTTGAAATATAAAGCACATCAATGCTAATATTGGAAATTGTAACTGACACAGTGTTAAATGCCAACAGCAACCTCTCTGTGAAGCCCTATTTAATACAGACAGCAGACAGCAGCAGTGGAGCATTGTCACAGACATACGGACTTCCTGTGTTCTGGAAAAATTCCTTTTGAATGGCACTTCGGGCTCCTAAAAGTCAGTGTATTTCAGAGCCTGCTGCAAGTTTCTTGAGCTTTCAAAATCTTCTTATTAATTACAACAGCATATTTTAAAGTCACAGCTCAGTCCTTAGAAGATAGCTCAGGCAATTCGCAAGGAAGTAACTACACATCTTCCACCTCTTCCACAGTTCCCAGGCTGCAAGTTGTTGACTGCTTCACAGGTCATAGGTCCACGAACAGGGGGAATTACTTGTTTGTGCCAGAAACCACAATTTTCACTCTGAGAAGTAAAACTACTTCCTGACTTATCATTTATTTGTAGTTATTGCACCATATCCATAAAAAAGGGGACATTCACTGTTGCCAACAGTCATTGCCCATTTTTATGGCTACTGGATGTTGATATACAAAATCAAGCGCATAGGTAGTTTACTGCCTTACAAAATTGTATAAACAAAGGTAGTATGGAAAAAGGTACTGTTGGGGATCAGGAGGGGAAGTACCACCACCTCCCTCCCCCACCCCCAAATAAAAAGAGGTTTAGTATGAATGTTTAAGTGCAAAGTGAATCACTTGGATTAGGTCAGGAAATTCTGTAGCTACATTTGCAAAGCCAGCCTCAACTTCGTCACTTATTGGCTGGCAGGAAAACCCAAGAGATATAAATATAAATATGGAAATATAAATACTTCCAGTTCCCAGGCACCTTCGGGACCAAAATGTGCTTTGAACTGTAACACAAACCTAGAGTAATCTTAAGCCAAATACCCCTTATGTGGTTTTACTATCAGGTCTCAGGCTGCTGAGCAAGTGAGGGGAGAGTCCGAAGTCTACAAAGGCAACATACCCAAAACGATATTCAGAATTATTGAGCACAGAAACTAATAAAAATAACCTGATTTCATGCAGAAATAGCTTCAAAATGTAGTAATATGGCAAATATCTTCTTCCTCGTCTGCTTCAATTATTGATCTAGAAGCAAATGTTGAAATGACTCATGCACCAGCACACAAGGCAGAGGCTCACGGTGCTGCTTCAGAGACATTCTGTGCTCGCAGGGGTCAGCACAGCCTGGCTCGAGACGGCACGGCCAACCTCTCCCAACGAGGCTTGCACAGAATACGCCTCGGTCCTGCCTGCCGGGAAAGGGAGCGGAGCTTTGCGACTAAATGGAAGTTTACCTCCGCTGGCTGCACAACAGCAACGTAACACAAAAGGCTGCAATTTCAGCTTGGCCATGAGCCTGGCTCCTGTGGTCTCAGACTTCACAGGTGAATTAATCTTGTTCATTTGCTGTGTTGATGTATTGTGGGTACATCCTGTGGACCTTGGGAGGCGCAGAGGCAGGAAGGCGGGCAGGGTTTCAAAGAGTAAAAGAATAAATACTAGCTTGATGAAGTGAGCCAGAAGAATAAGACAGGATTTCAAAGGAAGGAAAGCCTTCCCCCACCAGAGAGGAGGTATTCTCCAGCACAGCCACAGTACTAGCTGCATGCTAACATCAGTATTAAAACAAAACATAGAACGCTTCTTCACACATCTAAAAAGCTAGGGTTTTTCGGAAACTGACACTTCACAGCTTTAGCTGGCAGCTAAAAAGTGAAGAGAGGAAGTTTGGAAGATCCACTCCCAGCTATGTCGCTACTTCAGTTTCAGAAACTGCTGCTGAATTTCAGGAAATAAGGGGAGTACAAAAACTTCAACGTCAATATTTTGGAGCCTTCACTTTATTCAGCTGTATCTCAAGGCTATCAGCACACAGTTTCTCGTAGTTTCAACACGAAAAGTGAGTTGTGGATAGCCTCTTGTCTGTTGAGTAGACAGACAACTCAGCTGCTGTCTGGAGAGCAGCAATTTCGTTTCACTAAGGAGTTTACTGATGTGCAAACCTGATGCGCGGACTCCTTTGTTTAAGGAAGGTTCAAGACTAAAAATACTTGTGATGAAGCAAATCAAAGGACAAGAGCACATTGCTGTAATTGATATCAAGGGGATATTTCACGACAGGTGAAGGTTATGGTTGAAATAAACATCACCTGTGTCTGACAATGTGACTACTGTACTAAAATACAAGAGTGAGGTAGCAAATCCAGTGGCTGCAAATGTACAGGAGCACTGAAGCTCTACCACGAAGCCCAGCAGAGCGGAACAGTCTGCAAAAGACTGCAGAACGAAACTGAGCATCATTATCCTGATTACACAGGAGAAAAAGAGAGATTAAGAATATCTGATGGCTTGCCTGAGACAGCACTGACCCAGAGGCACGGCAAAGAGAACAGGGCTTCCGAGACTGTCACTCCAGCACCCTGTTCACTGAGTTAATGCCTCTCACTGAGGCATTAAACCTGATTTGTAAAGCAAGGCCCACAGCCCAAGCTGAGCGATTACGCCAACTGCCTCCAGTCTCATTCGCACGCAGCCAGCACCGGGCCTGAGGGACTGTGGGCACGGCAGGATGGGAAGAGAATTCAACATGCCAAACTAGAAACACCATCCAAGCAAGATGTTTTTTTTTTCAAGGGGGTTAAGTGCAAAGTGCTGCATTTAGACAGCAGTGAACAGTCATATATACAGGACGGGAAGAACAGCTAGGATGTTCTGCTGAGAGTGCCTGGGGTTGGCTTGTGGCCCACTGGAAGCATGACTAGTATATCATCGAAGGAAAAAGAAAAACACCTGAAAAAAAAGACTCCTAACATCCCAGCGTGCAAAAGCAGCAGCACTGCCTGAAAGGCAATGCAAGGCAAGGTCTAGGCGAAACATCGGTATTTAAGTCTGGGTGTTGCATGTCCAGACACAGACCAGCTGGAGAGAGGCGAGTAAACCTCACTTACAAGGGAAGCTGGGAACAAATAGGAACCATCAGGAGACTGGGAAAGGGCATGAGAAAAGTGTTTTACTCTTGTAAAACAGGAACAATTTGTTCTCCATGTCCATGCTGGTAGGACATGATATAACAAGCTCAAATCAAAGCAAGAAAGATTTGGAGGGGGGAAAAGGGGTGTATGTTAAGCCCTCAAAACCCAGTGGAGGGGTAACAGTGAAGCACATGGTAAAAAAGCTGCTTGAAAGAGATGTGGACCAACCATCACTGAAAGCCTCTGAAAACCAGTTAAACACTGGTCAGAAACAACACGCCTGCTCTTGCTTTCGTCCAAGTGTGGGACTCTAGCTACAATATTCTCTCCAGGTTGCTCAGACAAATTCTTGGGCTCATAAACCTTCTTCAGGTCTGAAATCTACTGCCGCTTTTATAAAGTTAACTGAAAGTTGCGAACAATCATTTAGAGCTTAAAAGCAACCACTTATCTGATGTTTCCATCTAAACCACCTGGTCTTAACAAAAAAAGAAAGCACTATCTTTACTTACAAATCCTGTTGTGTGTCTACACATATAACACACATACACACCCTTACAGACATGCATACAGTACATTACAGTACATACAGATAAAGCGGTATCTATTAACACAAGAATGTAGGCACACATCCAGAAATCTGCTGTTCAAGAATTGACCAAAGCCCACACTGCAGGCACAAAGTAGCTTAAAGATCTTTCATGCCAATGCTCAAGCTTTTGAGATCTGGGGAGATACTGTACAACATGGGATTGCATTGTGTTGGGGACAGTGGCACGGAACACCGGAGGGGACAAACGTGCACATAAACACAGAAAATCAGGGGTGAAGAAGCGGTATCGTGAAGCAGCCCCAGGGGAACCAAATGACTACCTTAAAGGTAACACAAGGAGATGCATAGTGGGGGTTTACTACAAGAGACATAACACACTCACGCTGGATATTCAGGCACTTTTCCCTTGAAGGCAGGCAGATCACGAACATATTCATTGTACAGCCACTTCACTTTGAAGTGTAAGTTCATATAGTCTGCACTTTTACACAGTCTGTGTTTCTCATGCTCTGTAAGGAAGGAAAAAAAGCAGTTAGGTCTGAATTTACCACTGTCACTGTATCAGGCACAGAAGGGTCTCATAAAGCATGTCCACAGTATGCAACGGTTTTGAGGTTGAAGCTCCTATAGAGCCACAAAATCTTCATGACACAGGATTTTGGCAGCAGGCAGGGGTTCTTGGTGGTTGACCGTTGGGGCTCTAGAGTTTATTTCTGTAGCTCCAATTAATATATCATTTGTAAAAGACTTTTTGGTTGTCAAAGCAACAAAAAATAGAGCAATCTCTTATGGCCTTTCCACTTAACATATGACAGTCCAGATTTCATCTTTGCAGGAAACAAATCAAGGAGAGCAAATCTGTTCATTCTTGGATATAAACAAATGCAGTACCAACATGTTACACTACATCCCCAAAGAGACAAGAGTAGAAAGAATCAAGTTCTTTAGAGTTTGACGGCGTGAGTCACAAGCAAGTTCAAATGAGCTACACAGGAGCTGGAGCCTTCCCTGATCCCCAGCCGGGAGAAATTCAAGACACTTCTCCTTCAGAAGGCAACCGTTTTCTTATTGGCATTGCCCTGCTGAGCACAGTCCACTGAAGTGACCCATAGGTATCCACCTGCTGCTGAGCCTCTTCCTCCTCCCAGGCTTTATTACGGTTCTGGACCCAGATTATGTGAGGACAATGCAGTTCCTTCCCTGTACATGGCACGTACCTCCACAACACGACCCCTCCCACGCACCTATGCTGCTCAGACCTACGTTTCTGCAGACATTATCTCCCGAGACCACCCCTCCCCGTTCTCTCTCACAAGAAATGTACACTCCGTGTCTTCGCTCTCACGGCCCTTCACAGCCTACGTCCACACTACCATCTTTCAGCACCTCCGATCAGCCCACCATCCCTGCTTTTAAACTACTCGTTAAGTTCTCCCAAAAGCATCTCAACGCTTTCTCCCAAGCCGCCCCTCATGTGCTTACACAGGCAGCTCCTTCTACTGCACTGCTTTTCCTCAAAATCCTCCTTGAAAAGTATAAAATTAACTCCTTTTTCATGACGCCAAGAGTCATGCTGCCTGCACTGCAATCCTGAACTATCAGCTGCCCAATTCTGCACAGCTGCTCCCCAGTGCCGCCTGTCCGTACCCAGCTCTTTCTTCTGCCAAGCTTCGCCACCTTGAATATACTTCGTGCCAGGCTCCCGTGTTCACTCTAGCACCACAGCAAGCTGCTAGTCCATGACTACAGTGTGAAATAGGAGAGTAAAACATAAATGATTTTGGCTTAGACTCATGTGGGTTTTTTTCCCCAAAATTTGACTTCAGACTCGTCTTCTTACGTTTTATGTGTTAACCTCATTATTGATGTAACTTTCAAAGGGCATTACTGCTGATGTGTAGACAGGATCCAACTATGTTAAAAAGTGGAGGTGTTTCACTTAACTTTGAATGGCTTTAATCTAGGGTTTCGGGATGAGTATCCAGTAACTGGGTAGACAGACGTACACGCAAGCAATACATGCTACAGATGTTCATTAGCAGAAGATACGTCTCAATGACGTAAAATGGCCCCAGCTTTCTAATCAGTTACCTGACAGACAAGCTTATCTTACAATATCATCATCTATTTTCATGTAAATGTGAATTCTTGCAGCTATTTAAAAACATTAAGAAACTTCCACATCTCTCTTGAAGCTTCAAAAAC
>KZ506499.1:182528-201125 GCA_002844005.1 Limosa lapponica baueri
GAAGAGTGCACAGATATTTTGCAGCAACTGCTGTGTTTTATCCTGAAAAGACCACAGAGTTCTTTTAAGTCTCTCACTTTTCCTCAGCAGATTTCATCTGCAAACAGTCTTCTCTGGAGATGAGCTTTTAGGGTCACCGAGGCCGTATTATTAAGGCACTAATAGGGAACTGCTTCCAAGCAGCACACTGTCTAGTGTCATGTCCAGTTCTATTTTTCAGGCAGAGAACAGGACTTCCACCACATCTTTAACCCATGGACTTTTTTTCTTGATCATCAGCCTACTTTCCCTGGGTTAATTTCCCGTAAATAATGCTGAATTTCTGCAAAGGAAGTCTAATAGGTACTGAGGCTGTTGGAGCATTAACACTTTAGACAGCTGGCATCTGTGAGTGCATCTGATCACCCGCCCCTTATTAGAAGTGAGAATGTGGCAGAATGATTTATTTCAATCTTGGCCGCCAAGTCTACTCAGTCTCCCTTCCTGTTAGCGATGTTTCCAATTCACAACTCTCCTAACGCTGATGCCTCCAAAATAAGACGAACCATTGCTGTCAAGGATGACATTGACTTTCTATTACTGTCTTTCTAGTAAAGGAAGAGCAAAAGCCCTCTTTGCTTGAAGAGTTGGTGCTTTCTGGGTCACACAGGTTTCACAGAGGACAGCAAGAAGACTAGTGACTCCCGCTACCAGTGGGCTCACGAGGAGGTTATCCAGCTGCTGAACACTGGCTGGTGTCCCAGAGGTGGAGCTAACCACTCCACTCTAATCTTGGAAAAATAGTGCTCTACGCTACAGTGACTCCAGGGTAGCATGATCTCGCCAGCCAAGTCTGGGCCACCCAACATGTCTATCTGATCTGATTTACTCTTGGGTTGATGGGGAAACAAGGGATATTTCTCAGTGCCTCATCCTGGACTGCCTTCGCCAGTGAGGAGGGAAGGGACAGGTCTGCTGTTGACGATGCCCTGAGCTGTCACTGCTTTGGGGGAAAGAAAAAACAAAACAAGCAGGGTAGATACACTTACTTTCCAACATTTTACACACCAGCAATCTAACTCTTCTGAAGATTCCCAAAGGTCAGGTGCTGCAGCATCCACAGGCTAGCAAGCCTTCTGGTTCTGAAGCCCCAAAATACTGTATTCTAGGTTTAAATTAGTATTTATACGTTGCCCTGAACAGGCCACACATGGAGATTAAGGTCCCTGGGAGAGGCAAGGTTAACTGCCACCCGTGGGGAAAAAGGAAAACAATTCATGCAGCCAGGCACTGCGCTCCAACTCAGAGAAGCCACTTCCCACCTGAACCTCCCAACTCTCTTTCTCTCTGGAGAGCAACGTGGAAGCATCAGGCTGGCTTCAAGGAGGGAGAGGAAAGTTGCACCCAGGCCAGCACTCTTTCTACACCAAAGCCATTACATGGCCTTTAAGCTAGAAGAAAATTTTCACCCACTGCTGAGTAAAAGGGCTGGAGACCCTCAATCATCATCCCAGCCAGGAAGGAAGGAACAGAGCCACAGAGGAACCAGAGCTCCCACCTCACCAGCTCTTCTCCATTAGATGCTATCTACAGATTAAAGCCTGGGACCCAGCAAAGGAGGTCTCACCCAAAACTCCTCAGGGTATTGGGTACCATCAAAAAATAGCAGCTGGAGTAACTAGTCAGAACAGGAGTCTCCCAAGCAGCACATATCTTCCATTTCTGCTGCAGCAGTATGGTCTCCCACATCTTCTTTGCAGACCTGCTCATCACTGGCATAAAACTACAGGACACTAGAGCTAATATTAGCAACTACATCCAAAGTGCTAAAACTACAGGTAGCAGATGAAAGTCTTTGCCTACTCACAACTACAAACTCTACTAAGGAGCATGAACTTACCACTTGGTGAGGTGAATGAGCTCATGTTATCCAGAACTTAGGAACAGAACATAAGGGGAAACACCATGAAGAAAGTTAGGAGCAAGTACTATACTCTGGCTTTATATGCACATATCTCCAGAAAACAGACTAAATTGTGTTGTTCCTGATGCATACAGATCTTGGAGCACACCAGAAATGTACCCAAGGATTACTCCACAAACCAGCAAAGGCAGCAATATGAAACTCTTGGTTTAGTTAAACTGGCAAAGAAATTAGAAACTCAAACTCAGAAGTGACAGAGCCAAGGACAGCAAATCTAATCATCATCCTTCACATCACTTAATCTGTTTCCTTTAACACCCTTTTTCCCCTCATTTAAACAAAAATGCAGTGAGCTAGTCCAATGACCTGTATTTAAAATACATTTACTAAGGCCTGTAACTGAAGAGCTTGTTATAAAGGTTATATTCGTAAGTTTCTGGAGAGCAAAGAAGTGAGGAATCACACTTGCCTCAATTAGAATTTTGCACCCTGAGGATTTCTAGAGTATATATTTAGAAGAGACACTCCCCAACACAGACTTTATCATGGTTCAATCCTCCTGCAGCACTTGCACTGCTAGAGTACAAATACATGTACCATGCAGCTTTGCAGCTTCCGTTCAAAATGCAAACCCCTCCTGGTCCCATCAGCTGCCTTTCTGTCAACTTTCTCACCAAGAAATACTTTGAAGAAGTGTATTAGGTTTGAGTGGCAATGTTTTGGTAGCAGGGGGGCTACAGAGGTAGCTTCTGAATGGAGATTCCAGAAGCTTCCCCTATATCTGATAAAGCCAACCCCAGCCAGCTCCAAGATGGACCCGCCGCTGGCCAAGGCCAAGCCCATCAGTGACAGTGGTAGCACCTCTGTAATAATATACTTAAGAATGGGATAAAAATTGCTGCACAACAGCAGCAAGAGAGAGCAGTGAAAATATGTGAGAGAACCAACTCTGCAGACATCAAGGTCAGTGAAGAAGGAGGGGCAGGGGGTGCTCCAGGCACCAGAGTAGAGATTCTCCTGCAGGCTATGGTGAAGACCATGCTGAGGCAGGCTGTCCCCCTGCAGCCCGTGGAGGTCCACGATGGAGCACATATCTACCTGCAGCCTGTAGAGAACCTCACACTGGAGCAGGTGGATGCCCAAAGGAGGCAGTGACTCTGTGGGAAGCCCATGCTGGAGCAGGCTTACTGGCAGGATCTGTAATCCTGTGGGGGACCCAGGCTGGAGCAGTCTGTTCCTGAAGGACTGCACCCCATGGAAGGGACCCACAATGGAGCAGTTTGTGAAGAACCGCAGCCCTTAGGAAGGACTCATGTTGGAGAAGTTCATGGAGAACTGTCTCCCATGGGAGGGACTGCACACTGGAGCAGGGGAGGAGTGTGAGAAGCCCTCCCCCTGAGGAGGAAGGAACATCAGAGACAACATGTGATGAACTGACTGCAACCCCCATTGCCTCTCCCCCTGTGCTGTTCAGCAGGAGGAGGTAGAGAAAATTGGGAATGAAGTTGAGCCGGGGAAGAAGGAAGGGGTGGGGGGAAGGTGTTTAAAGATTTAGTTTTCTTTCTTATTACCCTACTTTGATTTGATTGGTAATAAATTAAATTAGTTTCCCCAAGTCAAGCCTGTTTTGCCCATGATGCTAATTGCTAAGTGATCTCCCTGTCCTTATCTCAACCCACAAGCCTTTCATCACATTTTCTCTCCCATGTCCAGCTGAGAAATGGGAGTGATAGAGCAACTCTGGTGGGCCCCTGGCATCCAGCCAGGATCAACTCACCACAAGAGAGAAGCTCTTTCAGCAAGTATTTGCTATGAACTCACAGGATGGAAACACTATACCAATCCTTGTCTTAAGCAGCTCACAGGTGACCAAAAGGATGTCAGAAAAAGCTAAAATAAGCCCAGACTCACCAGGGAGGACACAGTCAAAGAGGACACGGTATGAGACATGAATAGAGAAAACCTGGGAGGCAAAGTTAACTTGGGCACTGGCAATCAAGTAGAGCCATGCAAAAGAGGTAAAAAAATAAATCAAAGTCATGTCCCCTTTGACAGAAAATTCACACACATAATCAGTAACCTTTTTGCAGCTGCATTTTGGATGCAACAGGGAAAGGGAAACTTAGGAAAGTCAGCAACTAGATCCAATTCTCACGGCTGCCGGGGAAGGAAAAAGATACAGCACTTTCAACTGCATTGTAAATTCCCAAGGGTGAGTGCACCAGGGTAAATAAGGACAAGATGGAAAGAGGAGCCAAAATGGTTGCAGGAGTAAACAGTTTCTAGGGAGAGTGAACACGAAGTTATCACAGTTGCCTTATCTCTAACACATGAGCAGTAGTGACAGTCGCTATAGAAAAGAATCTTCTACACAGGAGGTGTTAGTTGTTCTCCCCAGTGTCTGTTCTTACACCAACACGACCTCACAAGACAAAGGCGCTGTGGGGTACAAGCTTATATAAAAAGCTCCTAACTCCGAAGTAAGAACATTTCATCCAGACCTGCAACCCGCTGAATTCAAGCCTACAGCTGGAAAAGGGTGTCCCTCCCCACAGCATAGTCTCTACCCCTGTTGTGCTGACAAAGACTAAGAAATGGAGTCGATCTTCTTTACTTACACAGCGAACCCACAGACTGTTCCCAAAGAACAAAACGCAGGAAAGTCTCTTGGCTGGCAGCAGGTTTTTTTATTTCTAGCAGTCTGAAGTAAGAGCCTAATAGGCTGTCACTTCTATAAGCAAGCTTAGATGAAACTGGGGGCAAATGGATAGAGCATGATTTTGTGAGTGACAAAAAGCAGTAACTTGGCTTGGTTTGGACTACAAATACAGCTTGCCTGCCATAGGCAGCACTGGCACTTCTGTTTTATCCCAACACCACCTTACAGATGCTGATAAAGCCTGACCTTGCAAAATACTGAGAAAACAACTGCTGCCAGGGCTGCAGAGCTGGTGGGAGCTGGATGCTCTCTGAATCTTGTAAGAAGCTGATTACACTGTGCAAATTAATTTACAGCACTAAAATCAAGTTCAAAAACTGTAATAAACCATCAGAAAAGTATTGCAAGCGGTAGAATTCCTTTCTGAGAGTTTGTCGGCCTCTGCATGACTATCTCATTCTCACAAAAAGCAAAACTTCTCCTTTGCTAGGAGTCTGGCAGAATTATGCAAAGATTCATTCAAAACAAAGATGTCTGCAGCAGGATTTGTTCTAGCAGCACATTTCTGCTGATGGCTCAGACAGTTTGCACTGTATCATCCAGGGAACTACAGCCATGCCGCAACCCAGAGTCCACCTTCTTCTCCAGCCCTTTCTACGATTGTACATAGCAAAAAGAAGTGGCTGTTCATCTAAGCCATCATAACCTCAGGCAGAAGTGAAATTCTGATTTCAAACCAGCTGGGATGACAATAAACAGCTTGCAACACAGCCTAACACACAGGTCTAGAGCTCAGGCAGATCTCAGCCTCAATTCTCACCATAAAGCAGCTGTCCACAAACAAACCTGTAGAAATCCCTGCTCCAAACAGTGGTGCTACTAATGTGCTTAAGCCTCATTTACACCAAATGGATAGAGAACAAGAGGTCAGCAGCAAGTCAGCTGGCAGCAGTGAGGAATTCTCTTACCTTCCATGGCGTATTTCATATCCTGGGCAAAAAGACTCCACATCACCTCTGCGCTGATCTTCCCAACAGCAAGCTCCTGAGGAAACCTGAGGCGACATTTGGGAAAGGCTTTGGCATGTTATCAGAGCAAAGGGCTCTTTATTCAGCTCTGAGCTAAACTAGAAGTTGAAAAGCTCAATGTTACAGATGCTTCCTTCACCCTAGATAAACGACCAGGTGGAAACTGGAGATCACAGACTGGACTTTGTGGCATAGATTAAATAACCTGAAAACAACACTCTGTTGAGACTGGTTTTTAACAAAAAAGCCAGGCCCTGGATGTATCTCCTAGAAGAGATGCATACAATAATTCTGGGAATGTGATCTCAATGACCTCGCACCTTTTTCCCCTTTCTTGTCCATATTTTTTCCCCCTTTTTTTTTCTAGGGTTACTAGGCTGACAGGTGAACACTGTTCATGTGTCCCTGCCATGTTAAATCAATGGTCACTAGGGCACAATCCAGTTCTCTGTGTACAATACCTTGTCAGATACCTCCCTCTCTCCTGCCTTGTGGGACTGTTGGAGGAGCATCCATGGGTTAAACAGAACAGTTTCAGGTTCCTTTCCAATGCTGTGCCAACCCCACCCAATGCACTCTCCTACTGCTGCACTGAACACCACGTTCCTCAATCACAGTGCAAGGTACTGTCACCATGGCACCACTGTGTGCATTAATGTGCATCCCAGAACTGCTCAACATCAGAAAAAACCAAAAGAACTCTCACCCCATTTTCAGGTGCCTCCCTGAGTTCAGGATTGTAATAATCAGGGTGTTTGTGCTCGAACGCCATCGTAACTGAACCTTTTGAAACTCTTCCATCCCAATCAAAAAGAGTTATTTATATAGATAGAGACAGATAAGACAGAAAGACAGACAGACAAGATAAGTACTTCTATAAATACACAAGTGACAGAAGAGATAGAAAGCAGTTTAACAAATAAAGCAGAGCACACAGAGATGAGCATTAGCTGTACAGGACATGGAAGATTCTTACTGATTCAGGACCGGGGTATAAGAATTCTTGTCCTCTTCTATGATGGAAACTATTAAAGTGATGAGCTTGGGCCAGAAATCCAGGTTCCTGATGCTGGGGCCCTGTTCCTCAGGAGGAAGGTCCTGATTTTTGTTCTGGGAAGGAAGCGGTGGGAAAACCAGTGTAAATTTAAAGAGGAAATAAAAAGCTGACAAATGAAGATCACCATACAAACTCCAAATACTAATTACTCATATACCTTTTCATCTGAAGAGCTTAAAATTCTTAGCGTACGCTGGCAACTTGCAGGATCTAATGCAAAACACAATAATATGCCAAACTATGCTGCTTACCAGTGGCCCCACGCCCAAATAATTCCCGTTTTGTCATTTACGATGCCAAGAGCAGGTCAGACTCCAAGAGACCTGCTGAGACATCAATTGCTCTAAGCTTGTTCCAAATACTTGCATTTTGGGCACCTGGGTTGATGACTATATCCACGTTGACACACAGTGTTAGCATTACTGCAGAGTGGCCGGTAGAGCTCTCATGGATTTGGAAACAGTTTCTGTCTAGAGGTACCTCCTAATCCCAGTGCAGGACACCAGATGCCAGAAAAGAGGATAAAATTTCACTGCTTGAGGTTTATCTATGCTAAAGACAGTTTTCTTGACCAGTCTGCATTTGCTCTACATGGCTTTTGCTCGCTCAAAGCTGTATCAAACCTTCCCTTCACAAATAACTGCTCATGAAATAAAATAGCTGAGGCTGGCAAAACGAATCGTAATTAGTTAGTGTAAAACAATTATCACCCTCCACTTACTAATTAGTGCTCATTAATTGATTACAAGTTCTCTGCATTCAGAAGATAACAAGTCACATAATTTTGTTTGCGTTGGCTTTTTGTATCAATTAGTATTCTTGTTACTATCTTAAGAAAATCAGAAACTTGGATTTCTGCCCATTTATCAGCTACTCACAGGATCTGTCTGGTACTCGCGACTGTAGAGCTCGTGACAGTTGTTGAAGATGTACTCGTAGGTGGAGTTGAGGCAAGCTTTTACACAGTCCTTCACCACCTGGCTGGCTCGGGGTGGACTCTGCAGCTCTTGGACCTGGCAAGGAGACAACAGAGTCAGCCAAGCAAAGCATAAAAATCCCTGTTTGTTCATGAAATCAAACAGGGAAAGAACCAGTCACCAGGGTTTTGGAACTACCCAGGACTTGGTAGTTCTGCTATCAGTGACCTGAAACCATGAATGGGTTGCTCTCCCCAGGCATAAAACAGCAGTGACAACACTTACGATCCTGCAGGATCATTTGGAGCATAAAAGAGATTTTGAAGTGCCATTTAAGATTCTTCAGAATAAACAAATCGCGTGGCTTGATGCGTGTATAATCTGAGCAATGCACACACATTTTCTGCTAAATCTGTAGGATGTTGCTATGAAGCCAGTGAGCAATCTTTCCAAACACTGGAAGAACGTGCAACAGTCTAGTGAAGCACATTACATCTGATCTGGAAAGCCTTGCTGAAGACCAAGCACTCACGTGCCTCTAAATACAATAACTTCCTTTAAGGACATCTTTCTTCACAAGATTTATTGAATTTTAAAGCACACCAGAGTCCTTAGGGACATGTCAACTGATACGCCTTCTCCTCTTGCAACAACAGCTCATTTCATTATTCCATTGTTATGTTGCTTTAGAAAAACACGGAGGGGTTACTTTAAACTAAAAAGATATGTAGCCATCACCCTGCAAATAAAACTATAACCCGAGACAATTTTGATACTGTCACTACCTCAAAACTTTTTGGAGTATTTCTGTAAAGCATTCAACATAGACATATTGTCTTAATGAACACTTTCAAAATAAAGTTCTAAAACACCATTTACCTTAGGGCCTAAGAGTACAATCTTAAGCACTTCCTCAAATAGGTCCAATTGAAGACTTGCTTTGGTTTTGATAAGATAAAAATTATAAAGTGACATTTACTAGCCTACAACAGTATTTTTTAAAAAAGCTTAGAAACAAAAATCAGGAATTAAAAATAATCTCATTACACATTGCTAGACCAATAAACTTAACTACAGAACCAGCACATTAGCATTCATAACAACTCTCTTGGATCTCTACTGAGAGATACTACCCCATTTCAGTATCTTACCCTCTAAGAAATAAATTTTAAAATATTTACTAGATAAAAAATAGTGAAGAGATGGTAGTGACTGATAAACATTGTAGACAGTTTATAGGAAGAGCTTCTTCATGTTATTAACAAAAGTAAATTATCTTCCTAAAACCAGACCATTTTCTTTTTTCTTCTTTTTAGTTTTTTTTAATTTTTTTTTGTGCCATATTTATGACTGAAGAACCCCTGGGAAAAAACAGTTTTCATCTTCATGACGCAAAATACAGTGAAACAGAGATAAAATGCGGATGTTTATTACATGGGCATCAGATGACCTCCATTTTCCTTAAGCGTATAAAGCACAATAACATGAAACAACGGTTTGAAAATGGGAAACCAGCTCCTGTGGCAAAAATGGCAGATGCCCCATTCCCTTCCCCACCCGTAACACTACCTTCATCCTGAAAAAAGTGATGCTGGTCAGCAAATCCACTGTAGACTTCAGGTCCTGCAGCCGTTCGCGACTGCTGGCTGGGAAGTTATTCTGTTGACAAAAAAGGGAAATCGTGTTGGAAAGCACAGTCGGATCCATGCAAGGCTTCAAGCATGTGCTAAATAAGGAAAGTCTCTTGGAAACATTTCCTGCTCAAGAAGCTTGTACCAGTCAAAACAATGCTCAATAAATAAGGCCTTTTTGCTGCAGGAGTTTATCTGTTTGCTTAATTAAATAGCTTCTCCTATGAATGCAAAGTTTGTGGATGCCAGGAGACTGACAGCCCTGGGTGGCAGGAGACTTCTCCTTGGCTGTAGAAGGAACAGACAGTGAGGGAACAGCCTCACCACCAGCAGCCCTGGCCTCCCACCTGAGGTTGCCTGTGCCCGCCCTTTCCCTTCTACTTGTTTTTTGACTTCTCTTCTGAGACACCAACAGATGTGGTATATTAGCGACCTTCTCCAGAGAAGTAAACTGGACTGAGAAGGGAAAATGACCACTGTTCCCTGTAAGAAGTCATCGTAACCACTCAGCCCTTGTAAGATCCCATCTGCCAAGATAAGCAGTGCCTCCTTTGCTCTAATGCATTTATTTTACATAGTCTGCCCACCACCCTGCTCTCCATAGACATACCTTCCTCTTCCACTCTCTGGATTCCACTGAAATAAGAAGTCTCATTGTCCCTCCCAGATATGATACATATGTGTGCTTAAATATAGCTCTATACGCATGCAAATGCATATGCTGAGTGCAGCAAGCTTTGCTTCTTGCAAGAGATAGTTCCCTTTCTGACCACAGGCACTTTTCCTACATTCCCACTCTTTCCTTCCTGTGTCCTTTAAAAGCATTCATATTCCTCACCATGTTTTTGCTGATGGGACTGGTTTTTCTGCGAGTAAAGTCACAGAAGCGCAACCTTCACTTGTACAGTCTCTTCGTATTTGCACATTCAAAAATGGGGCAGAGGGAAGCATGTTTTCATTACCAAGCACTTAAGAGAAAAATATGCTCTCTCTGGGCAGCAATATTGCTGCAGTTCAGCTAACCACTGCAATTTAATGTTCTTCACAGTCATTTGTAGATGCTTGTTCCTAGAAAACTCTCCTTTTAAAGTTAAGTTGCCCGCACACGGACTTTCTGGCACTCAGGGTATTTACCAAAATCAAAGACTTCCGTGGGTCAAGATTTAAAAACAAACCATTGGATGAGTCTTGGAGACTGAATGCATGTTCTTGATTGGGAATAATAATATCAGGAAAAGATAACATTATCTATATTGAAATTCAACCTCCTCTGTGCTTTTATCAGCTAGCAACCAACAAAAAGAACAACTGGCATGCATACAAAAGTATTTGCTCACAAAAGGTTTTTCAAAATAATTATTCAGAGCGTGACTTGGAGCTACTTTTGAAAGAACTCCATCTCTCCTCTCTCCGAGTCTGCTACCCTGCCCTGGAAGGAACACACATTGGTTTCACACTTTCTTTTTGACAAATCCACACTGCTTGTTATTCATTGTTTTAAGTGCTGACAAATAGCTTGGTTAAATTAGGGGAGGGGGAAGGCTTAATCTAGGTAATTGAAGTTGTAAATTGCCATCTCTTCTCTTGAAAGCTGGAAACCAACACCCTTTTTTTCCAGAACTTAACCTGCCCTTCAGGGGTCTTAAAATAATTACTAAGAGTTCCCAAATTGCTTCAGCCATTTCTCTAAACATACTGCCAATTAGATTAACATCTAAATTATTTAAACTACACAAATCTCTCCTGGTCCTTTATGTAAGATCCTGTTCAAGGTCTAGTTGCATTAGCCACCGGAAAGCAGCTTTTATTGAAGATGAAGCAATCAAAAATGGCATCACCACTACAGCTTCCTATTGCCATGTGTTGGTAATTTACCCTCTACAACTCAGTGCAACAAAGCTCTCTTTAGACCATCTCTTACTAGTAATGTAGCTTTAGAATAGCTTTTTGCACAACATTCCTTTTATCTTCTTTTGCACCTTGCCCCTCTCCCTTTTTGTTCATCTTCCTAATGCACTTCTCCTCTTAGTCTGCTCATGTTTCCCTACTCTGTATGTTTTACTGTGTTTCAGATAAATGCACTAACCAGAAAAGGACCTACTTTTAGATAAATGAATAAAATCAAAGCTCACATTTTATTTTGACACCGTTTTTAACTTTTTCAATGAATTAGTCATTAATAAAAATAATATATGAAGGAATTAAAAAAATAAAAAAGTCAAGTTACATGTTAAGACTATGTTGACTGTGGAGTATCAAAGAAAGAAACTAGTGGGTTTAAGAATCCTGATGGACTGATGCCAGCATTTGAAACTCATCTCTTCCCAATATACTGAAGTGAGGGGGATCTCAACCTGAGAGCACACCTTGTAGATCCAGAGTCAGGGACAGTGATTTGAGTTTGCCAGACATAAACTGAGTGACAACATGGCTGCAGGTCCTCTACAAGATTTCTGTCTTACCAGGGGAGAACAAGTCTGTTTTCTCTTTGTAGAGGATACACCTGACGTAGCCGACAAGAATAATTAAAACCAATTAATCCAATTCAACTTGCACCTCTGGGAGAGAGATCAGCATATCTTACAATTCTTAAATTATTTCAGATGTCTTGAGGAAGTTATAACAGAACAAAAAAACATGGTTTAAGTTCTATCCATGAAGAAAACAAAATGGTCTATTTGAGCAACAAGCTTTTCATGATGATTCTGTAAAACACAAACTACCCAAACGGTTAGAATTTTAAGATAAAGCCCAATAGTGCGTTTCCCCTCTGCCCACCAGAATGCCTGAAAGGATTCTGTTTATTCCCACTCACCCTGTACATTGAGAGATCAATCCGAAGTGAATTATGGAGCTGGTCCAGAAGCTTCACAAATCGTTCTTTCTGTGGAGCAGAAAACACCAATAAACACCACATATCATCACTGTCCAATCGATGTTCACAGTAAGCAGCAGGGTATCAGGGAATTAGTTTCAGATCTTGGGAGAGCGGGAAGAAGCAATATGGATGCACTGTATTGTGCAAACAGTATTTTCTTTTGAATCTTGGGTTTACTCTTACACTGTAATTATTTTTGAAGTCTGTGTAACATTAGAAGTGTCAGAAAAATACAGCATTTTCACTCTGAAGCAGAGGCAGAACAAAAAGCCCTCCTATTTCTAGTCTGCAATTTTCACCAAACTTATATTTAAGAGAAAATATTTATTAAGAGATGAGTAAGGGAACAGGCAGAAAAGGGTCTAATTCAGAGCAATGACACAGCTCCAAAATCTTATCTATTGGTTCAGTGACAAGGATTACAGTCTTCTCTGTATCTTCTCGAGGTCAGATCTCTCCAGTGGATTCTGGTTTGTGAACACCTCCTCATTCAACCTACATATTCTCAATCTGATGGGAAGCACGAGCTTTTCCAAATACTTTTCCAGCACACTCAGCTCCACCACATGTTACACAAAAAACATTTGAACCATTAGGGGGAGAGAGGTGGGTTTTTTTCTTAAAGCAGTTGCTGTTTTTGAAAACAAAGTTCTGAAACAATCAGATCACACAGTATATTTTATCAACAGCATCTCCACACAGAGTTTAATATTATTTGCTCATTTCCATACCATCTGTGCTCTAGTGCAATTTGAACACAAAGAATAAACATCACAATGCATTACACTCATTAATATCTAAAATGTGTGATGGTGACGACAATAAAACTGTGCTCTTTGTCTAGCCTAGAAGAGCTCCACAGCTTCAATTTTCCTTAAACAAAGCAAGTTATTTATTGAAAGGCAGAAGCACCGTAGGCAAATTAGAGAAATCCAATTGTAACATCACCAAACACGCAAACATACCCCAAAATTGGAGGCTGCAAAGCGGTCCGAAGCAGACACATTTGTGGAGGCAGTTGTGTGCGCATAATAAGCATTGATATTGGCAAGTAAGGTGCTCATCACAGCTGGCACGCCTGGGCACATGTATTTAGAGGAGAGACATGCAAAATGCCTGCAAAAGGACAGTTCTGTAAGTCATCCTCATCTCTTTTGTGTAGCACAACTTGACTCTATCCGTTACTCTAGCTGGCACCATGAAAGTTATGTTTTTCTTCCTTTCTCTAAATCTCCAGCATCTAAAGAGCTTTTTTTTTTCAGAAAGATGCCATCTAGACAATAGATATGCTTAGAACAAGAAAAACCCCTTCACCACAGCCCTTTCAAATCATAAAATAGCTTCTCAACTATTGCCAACAGCTTGTGACTTAGGTGGTACCCCGGGTCCTGATGCCAGTTCCTAGAACCACGCCTGACACGAGGAAATCTATATAATTTGCTGTCACTTGAGGCAGCCACAGGTCCTGAGGTGACACGGAGCAGCAGGAACTGGAAAGCATTCAAGCACAGAGAGATCACACACTAGTATTTCTGTGCTGCACTGATATGTGATTCCTTAGGGCTAACCCTTCCAGCCTGCAGGAAGCCTGCACACTCATTTGCATTTTACCGTTTAACTGCTGTCATTAAAGTGCAAGGAACCCTCCTGCAGGAAGTCTCAAAATTATGCCAGAAGCATCTGGGCTTGTGAAATGATTCAACAATCAAAGAAAATCTGTTAGACGTAAAAGGAAAAATACCCCAGAGCTTAAGAGGTCTGCTATTATGGGACACGGCAAGTACAGTTCATTCCAGCAGAGCTGGTCATCTTTAAGCATTCCTTTTTCAGCTCATTGAGCTCCCAAACTAAATTCGGGAACTATTTTCTAAGTAGCATTCTGCCTCAGCGGCTCATCACAGACATTATCTTACCTACAAATGATTATAACCAAAAAAGCTCCAGTGAGAGAATTTCACAGGAATTCACAAGTCAGTATTTCAGACAAAAATGATACTGATGCCTGAACATTCACTTGCTTGTTAAATGATACCTATGTACCCATCAGTCATTTAGGCACTTGCTAAATAAAGATACACACATAAAATGGCTTTTTTTAGCTTGAAAAAGAGAGTGGGGAGTGGGGATCTAATCAATGTCTTGACTACTTAGCAGAAAGGGGAGGGTCAGTGAGAAGACTGAGCCAGCCAAAATCCTTTTAGAGGGAAGATGGAAAGATAAGCAGCAATATGCAGCAGTTACAGCATAGGAAATTCAAAGTAGGATTTTCCAATTTGGCTTTCAACCAGGAATTCTTCCACAGAGTAACACAGCCTGAGGACAGGAGCCCAGAAAGGTGGTAGATCTCCATCCTTGAAATTCTCAACAAACTGGAAGAGGTGCTGACCAGTCTGGTCCAACTCCCAAGTAAGCCCTGTTGTAAGCAGGGACTAGACCCTCCAGAGGTACCTTCCAATTATTTTCCACTTTGTCTTAAATCAATAGGCAGAAAAGGTGCTTGCAAGGTGACGTACAGTTCATAACTTATCCAAGGACCCAGACCCAAAAACTTTCAGCTTCTAACTTGAAAAAGTTCACTTTTGTCTGCTATATTTAATATTACATTTGAAATAAGAAATGAGCTAAGAATTGCACCACTAGTCTTTAAGAGGAAGAATGGCTAATCCCAAATCCAAGTATATGCACAGCGACAAGGAAAATGCTCTTTGAAGATCTAGAACTGCATTAGCCTAGCTCCAAAGAAGACAAATCAGTGGCGCCATTACTCAGACTTCCGATAAATGCCTTCAGCAGCACCTGGGAAATTAGTGACTTCAAAAGACTGTATCAATTGCCACAACAGACATGCAGGACAAACAGTTTCACAAAACCTCTTGCTTTCTCGCGTCATCAGAAATCTTCAGTGGGATCCTTGGGCAGTATCTTAACAGAAGAGCGCTCAAATAGAAATTTGAGAGTCTTAAAACAGGAATGGCTCGGCTATCAATAACAAAATATGGTCATTCATGCTACTGTGGCTGCTGTAATTCCTTAGAATTAGTTTTAAAGGTCTCACACGAACTGTTCAGATAGCTGCTTAATTCCAGTACTTTGACAGACTTAGACTTTGAGGAAACCAGTGATTCAGAGACAGGCAGTCTCTTCCCGCTTACAGTAAGCCTCATAAGGAGCAGCTGTCAGTGCCAAGTCTTCCATTACCAACATACTTGATCTTCAAAATATAAACAGTCATATCAATTAGTTACACTGATTATCTGCACTAAAGACCACACAAAACGCATCTTACGTCATGGCCTGGTATATCGATTCAATGCCGTAACGCATTGCAAATTCATCCACGATCTCTTGAGCTGTCTCATCAAAATACACCTTCCAGGCATCATCTCCTTTGGCATCAGGGATCTTCACCACCCCATTCCCTTGCACATCTGTGAGATGGTGAAAGAGGTTCTGAAATACAAAACAGGAACGAAATTATATGTGAGGCTGCTGGAGTCTCCAAGTGAGCTTCATTAAGAGCTTGGAGCTGCTAGAAAAAGGCACCAACACACGTTTCTTTGCTCATGTCCCTCTTTCTTTCCCCCAACCCACTATGTATTTTTCTGCTTTTACCTTCTTTCCTTCTTGAGTGCTCCTAGATTAATTTTTTCATGCATACCTACGAGTTTACCCAGCAACATTGTGAATGATGCAGAGGAGTGCTTCAATGCAGTGAAATCACAGACTAATTAGTTTCCTGAAACCTACACACTTCTGTCCTCAGAATGAAATGCCTTAACATGGACAAGCTATTTAAACTAGCTGACGTAATAACTCTGTATGAGCTTTGTAATTACTGTTATACAGCAGAACAGTTCAAACAGATTTATATTTTTTTTCTGAACAGGACATCCTTAAGATCACCGCTAACAACTAGACATTTGCATTATTATTCAAGATAACCTTTCACTTTATCTAACACCGCAAAGGCTTTCAGCTATCATTGTTGTGCAGAAACTGCACGCTCAGTTGAGTTTCTCAGTAATCCTCAAATTCACGTCACTTACAGATTCATCAGCCTTTCAGACAGCTGGCTCCCTGTAGTAAGGGATGGCAAAAGTCTAATGATCTCATTAGGAGCTAGAGGACTGTGCTTTACACTACTATTTTTCCTGATTAAATTATTCTAGCTGTAAATCATCTTCATTTTATGATACACAAATGAAAGAAGATGATACCTAAAAAGAGACATATTTGTAAAAAGAAGGGCAGCAAGGGATCACGCATGTTCAGAAGGAAAAAAAATGGAACAGCTTACCAGACAGAAGCCATCATTGAAATAAAAACCAAGAAATACGTATTAAAGGACACAACAAAGCCTACTAAAAGAAGCCTCCTGATGTTTTTTTTCCTAAGATTTGTATCTGCCGGTTCCCTGGTAAGGCCAGAAGACACCACAGGGCTCATCTAGCCCAGCGTCTGAATAAATATGCTGTTACCATAGCTGAACATTCATCTCTGTGATACATCAGTCCTTCTTTGCTAATCTGAATTTGCTTAAACCTCACCGGACCTCATGATATTCTTGTACGTCAGGTGAAAGGGACTCTTCCTTATTCAGGCACTTAGAGACTGACCCTGCCACCTGCCTTCTGTTTGACAGGCAGAAGGGGCACCAGGCATCTCTCCGAGACAGGGTTTTCCCTTTAGTCATTCTCACGAGTCATCTTTGGATTTCTCCCAGCTTCTGCAGCACTGCCTGCCCATCTTAGTCCACCCTGAGACAGGTCAGTACCCAGTAACTGCAGCTTACCTCCTGTTCCCCAACAGTTGTTCATAGCTATACACCAGTGCAGCGGCACAGAAGAATTTATAACACCAATGCCTGCATCCCCCAACAGGCAGAGTCAAAGCCCTCCCCAGATCGGAATACACTCATCAAGCATTTCAGTAAGCCTTCTCTAAAGACAGACATAGGTACAGTACATGCTGGAAACATCACTCAAGGAAATTCAGAGTTTTCTCCACGTTAAGCCCAGGGGGGAAATCTGAGCTGGACCGATGCGTGATCCCCGCCTGGCAGCAGCACAGCTGTGACAGTGAGACAGGCTGCGCCAGCCAGCCCTCCGTGCGGGGGAGACAGCCTAAAGCTGCCTTTGCCTTCCTGACAAACGCGAGTCTGATGATTCAGCGTGGTTCCAGGCCTCCAGAGCAGGGAAAAGAAAACTCATCTAGGGCAAGGAGGAGCATTTCAAGGAAATAAAGGTCAGAAAAATGCTTCTTCAGGTAAGAGAAGGGACATGGCGATGATGGAGCTGAACCTGCTTCTTACCTCATGAAGGCAAGTGTACTGAATATGATATGGAGCCACCTTCTCCTCGCCTTTGATCTCCACGCTGATTTGCAGGCGAATAGCCCCGGATACTGCAGACTTATCAGTTCGCTTCTCTAGAAGGAAAAGTCATCAGCTATTACATGCATTTTTCATGTTCAGAGCAAAGCCATCTCGAGTTAAGAACATTGGAAAAGAAACTGCTGGAAGCTCAGACTGAGTCTGTGATCAGAGTCACCATGGAGAAAACTTTCTGACTTTTTTTCTTTCAAAACATTGAATACTAATACTAATACTATCAGCAAAACAACTGCCATGATAAACCCTCAATACAACACATCTAGCTAGAACTATGTACACTTCTAGATGTAAGCTAGCCTTTCTGACAGGGTCCTGGGCTCAGTCAGCTGAACTAGAACCTTAAAGGACACGTCCCTTTCCTGAGAACAGAGCTGACATATGTGGAATTTGTTTCCAACTTCACCATAGTCCTGAGCCCCTAGGAATAACTGGTTGTCCCTATCTAGAAGATTTTGGACGTCCTGTGATTAGGAGGTCGTATTACTATGCCTGTCAACTCAGCACCATCTGGTTACTTGCCAATACTTTCTACAACACTGTATTCTGGTTTCTGGGAAAGATCTGAACAACTTCCCAGCCCGGTGCAGTGCACTTACACTGCTTGTGTCAGCACAAAAAAAGGGCACAGGACAGGAGACATGTCTCCAGCGCAGACGGAATCCAAGCCTTGCTCCACGTATTTACCCATTGTACTTTCCAATGCCTGACAGGGAAAACCCACCACCCCTCTGACATGTTATACTCTTCATTTTAACTGGTGCTCCACAGCACCATCATATGCCCCTTGAAGTCACGTGAGGTTTTTTGTTTGGGCTTGGTTTTTTTTTAGCTTTCTTGCAAACTGCCCAGATGCACCCAAAATGTTCTCAAACTTTCCCAAAGTAACATGTGACACGTTTTCAGTCCCAAAGCCCTGCTCACCAAGGTTGTACCACACATCCATTTCTCCACTCAGAGTACGGACTTCAATGATTGTCTGCCCCAGGAAATCATCCGACTCGCGTTTCAGTCTCTGCTTGACACGAGACTTGATGTCGTCATCTTCATCCCACACTCGCACCTTGATCCGGTCAGAGGAATTATGGCACTCACTGCAAACGAGACAAACGTAATGCTGAAGAGCACATAATGC
>KZ506499.1:201950-213117 GCA_002844005.1 Limosa lapponica baueri
GGCATCCTGCAGCCTAATGTACATGCAGGATTTGCAGCCTCCCTCTTTTTTTAGGCGCTCAGATACCTTTTGTAGACACAAACAGGCTCCTGGGTGTCAGAAGTGGGTAGAAGAACCTTATTATAAGAGCTCTGCTCATTTACAGGGCATGCAATACAATAAAGCAATTTGAATGCTCATATGAGACCATGACAAGGGTGATTACTCACCATAACCACTACAAATGTCTGCCCTCAAGGAAATAAAAGCTATGAAAACGGGCAACTTCTGCTGAAGGCCTGTTTTCCAGCCTTTTTAACATTAACATGCTGCATCTGTTGCTAAGCAACAGGGAGAAGGAAGAAATGGGTCAGAAGAGATTTGCCAAGCCCGGTCAATAAGATGTGGCAGTGACAGGTATTTGCATGCTCTCTACCAAGAAATCATATGGGCTTCTGTTGCCACCATTGTGATTCAGGACTGTTTAACACATGTCCATGCGGCTCCTACTGATTTTTCCAGTACAGAGCAATAGCTGGAAATTATACGGAGAAAGTTAGAGGCGATTCCATGCAGTCCTGATCACGGGCAGAGAACATCACTGTTCCCTGCCTTCACTGAGCAGTCAAAGCTGTGTTTAGAGTTCAGAAGCAAGAAGGTTCAATGTTTGTCTTCTGCCTTTATTCTCCCTCCCTCCTCCTCTACTTCAAGGATGTCTTCCTTTAACAAAACCACGCAGCAAGCGTTCAGGGGCAGGGAATGCTTGGACTGCTGCTCTTTGTAGCTCTCACATTTATCCGAGTGCATTGCCAGATCTACCAGCAACACAGCACAAGCATGTAAAATAAATCCTCTGTTCCTGACATGGTGCACTAATGTACATCCTGGCAGTTCCGCAGAGGCTCAGTGTTCAGAAGAGCATGGGTCACTAAAAACACAGATTTGCACACAGTGACATTTACAAAGCACCAGAAAGTTAGTTCCTGACTCCTTCAGACCTCACCTTCTGGCACATCTGTTTTTTGACGGGACTGCTTTGATCCTGTTTCTTTGCTACCAATGGTCAGAAACTTGTTCTTTCCTTTAGGAAAACATTCACCATTTAGACCTAAATCTACCTTAGGTGATCCCACAAGCTCCTGGAGTGCCTGGCTATCAGCTTTCACTCAGCTACAGCAGCATAACTCACCGCTAATGCTACAGGAAACTTTCCAGTAGTATTTACTGAGCTACTGAAGCTTCTATTTTACCATACCTTTCTCTGCTGTTTTTAAGAGACTGCTCAATTCGTATTCCTTATGCTGCTCCCACGCCAGAAAGTGAGCCTTATCACTCGCTCACAGCAGCTGAAAGAAAGCCTTGGGCTGGTGGTTTACCCATAAAACATCACCATCTCAGTCTGCAGCAACCACAGCCCTTGCTTTCGGTGGAGCAACACAGTTGTGTCAACATCAGTTCACCTTCCAGAGAGCACCCCAAAACAGAATCATGAGTACTGGGGAACTTGGGCTTGTTGACTGGTAACAGGCTTTCTAACGAATGAGAAATAGCTTCCAATTTGCGACAGCATCACGACTCCATAATACTGTGGCTAACAAACTGCTGCTAGAAACTGTCCCCTTCATTAATAGGAGCTGGCACATTTCTAATGATGCCTGCCCCACTTCTTTGCTACATTTTTGTGAAGCTGGATTTCACTGTGTGCGCATATACGTCGGTCCAGTCTCCCACAGCGGAGCTCCCACAGCTTTCCCAAGGGGACGCAGAGAGAAGAAACACCTTGTGACCCAATTTCAAGGAAGAAACTACCAAAAGCTTTCAGGCCCATTTCAGAGCACAAGAGACTGGAAACCAGGTTCCCTTTGTACATGGCTCAGAAAGGGTTTCTTTCTTTTATACCCATATTGTCCTGATGCCTGCAGTGGTGCCTTTTTTATAAAGAACTAACTTTTACACTTCAAGCTACCAAATAAAGTAACATTTTCAAGAAGCAGCACACCAAATCTTTAAGAAAAATTAAAATCAAATAAATTGTGATTATTTTTTTTTCCCCATGAAGTTTTTCTTCCTGATTAAAGGAATGGAAACAGCTGAGCTTGGTTCTGCTGACTTGCTCTCTATCCCACTCTCTACCCCCATCTCTTCTGCCATGTTCCCCTTTGGCCTTACCCAGCTTCCAACCACCACCAGTTTCCCACACACGTCCCCCACCCTGTCAATACTCTGGCCTCTTCCCGTGCCCATCTACGAACTGGGCTGAGGAGAAGCACGCGAGCACACGAAGCTGTGGTTAATTCTGATCCGCACACACAGGGGCATGCCCACACACATGCTAATTGGTATATTGGTGGCTAAACAGAACAGGCAACTGCTGAATTTACACTATAGCGCTTCCCACAATGAAGTTAGTAAACTGTATCTTTCTAATCTAGCTTCAGTTTCTACAAAAAAAAACTGTAGGAAGTGATTATTAGTTCCGAGACCTCTGCCCCTATGTAAAGGTTGGCCCAAATTGGCTCGGATGATGCCAGAGGCCTGGGATGGAGTATTGCATGTGCCTTGTATCTTCCAAAAGCGGAGAGAAAGGAAAAGAAGAAGTGTCTAAAAATGACCAGAACACCACTTTTGAGACAATGATTCATAGTTTGAAGCAAAAAACCCAAGATTTTCGTGCTGAATTTGCTAATCATCTGCTGTTTCTGCTAACAACGTTTGCAGGACTGTTACTTAACCTCCACGCTGCAGGAATGCTGACACCAAACCCGTACGCCTTGTTAAGCTGTGGCAACACTGACAGTTCGCTAATGTTCTGCCATAAGAGAATCACAGGTATACCTGTAAAGCCATGCGTCCAGCAGTTCACAAAATGACCTTTACCAAAGTAAAGATCGTAAGTTTAAGGCATGGACAGTGCCCAAACTGAAAACCTGTAACCTTCTGACACCATTAGCTCACGCGGGTGAATCTACACTGTTGAAAACAGTCTGGTAAATAACTATAAGAGGGTTTAAGGTCCATTGGTGGCACATCTGCACGAATGTTTCTTCCCAATCAAATTCTCATCTCAAGAAAGGTGTTACCAACACATTAGCCCTGCAGGAGACCCCAAGCCCTTGGTTTCAATGCAGTAATGCTGCAGTGATGCACAGCCGGACTGTGCACCTCTGAAGTGCACTGTGCAGACCGGAGAGGTGGCACGCCAATGTGACCTTACCACTCCACATGCCCATTTCACCTCAACATGTTTCCCTACATTACGTTGTTTTCTCCTGTTTTCTGCCTGAAGAATAGGAGAGTTCAGAGGCCATCAATGCAGCCAGGACTCCACTGTGCTTGGCAGCTCCCAGACAGACAGACAGTCCCTGCCTTCTGGAGCTGACAGGCGAATAAAGGCAAAAAGCAACAAGTCGATGCAGCAAGTACAAACAATGGAAGTGAGGGAGCAGAGGCAGCAACAATATTTTGTCGATTTGAAAGTAGGGCAGTCAAGTCCAGAATGAACTAGTTTTGTTGTGTTTTGATATTTAAAAAATATTTATGGCTCAAAAGTATCTATATGGCCATATTCTGTGAGCAGTTTCCCTTCTACACCACGGCAGATGCAGCTCTCAGGATGTGCCTGTGAAGTTTCACAGTCCAGCGCAGGGCACGTTTCATGCAATGGTGGAGAAAGAAAGTGCAGAGCTGTGATCATTTTAGAGGGAAAGTTTTGCTTTCTTAAAAAAAAAAAAAGCAAAGCTATTTTCTGGAAAATCAGAAAGGAAGGAGTAGTTGTAGCAAACCGGTATGAGAAAGCCCAGCAAAGAGTTATAACAACTCACACAGAGGGAGCAGGAAAAAAGCTGTCTATAGGAAATGGTCTGGCTGAAAAAGCAGGAAGATTTGGATGTGGTTCAAATGAAGTGTCTTGACATGGCAGGGTCCCGCTGGCAGCTCTGTTGTGGCCAACCTCAGTGGGAACAGAAGGCAGAACACTTCTCAGGCCAGGTTAATTTCTAAACAATGCCAAGTCTCCTCTATTAGGGAGAACAAAAGGAGAGTGGAGAAGACACCGAAGGCAAAATCAGAGTGGTGAGAGAACGAAGCTAAAATGCTTAGCAGCTTAGAAGTTAAGCGCGACAGCACAATAATATGCCCTGAGATCCAGCTGTTGCTGTCGAAGAACAAAGAAATGAATTTTCTCTGCTTGCTAGCATGAAGCTCTTTTCTTCGGGAAACAAGTGCAATCATTTTGCTGTTACCCAATGCTACAACACCGACTGACAAATTAATGGTGTGGCTCTCCGAACTACAAAGAGCAGATAAAGTGATTCCGAGAGTTACATCCTTAGCTACATTAACTCAGCTTCCCAACAGGCGCTTGCCACAAGGCATCAACCCTGCGTTCAAATTTAAATTTCACATTGGTAACGGAGCAGGGAAACAAGCGGGATTTTATCAAGAGTGCCAGCTACAGTATCTGCAGTACCTGGAGAATAAAGCAAGCAAGACAAACTGCACGGCCCCTGCCACGCAGTGAAGGGAGGCCGAGGGTGCCGAGTTACAGTGACGTTTATAAACACAGTGCTTTCAGAAGGGGAAGTCTAAAAACCAGCTCTGGAACAGTCACATATAGCCACAGAGATAACTGAGAGATGCTGAGCTTGATAACAGGCTCAGCAGCAGAAAGGAAAATTGAGGAACCAAATAGAAGCTTTTGGGTGACAGCCCAGTGGTTAGCTATGCAATAGCATCATTCCCAAAGGATTAACAGGAATGTCTATCATGTGGGGTGCTCTGCATGTCCTAGCAAAATATTGATTATCTGCTAGCGGGAGGCACTGCATTTATTTTAACTCAGTTACTCTTCTGCAGTGAGAGAGAATAAACAGGCCTCTTGCAAGCTCTTCGGTGACAATGTAATCTGTTCCAGGCAATGATTTCACACCCACCATTCAAATCTTCAGACACAGCTGTATTCAGACAATACAAATAAGGGGATATTACTGTAAAATGAATGAGTCATTTTGTGCCTTGGCCAAGAAAAACAGCAATGTCCTGTTTGAATCCAGTAACTTCTAGTGCTCACAGTCATTAAAGACTGGGGCGCTTCCTGAATAAAAGGCACAGACTAGCAGCCCTCTGACCAAGCCCAGGGCTCTCACTTTATAATAGAAACTTTGTCCTGTGGCCAAGTTTATTCTCCTAAACACCATCTGCCATTATAACCCGTTCAAATGGATGCTCAGCTTCAGCCTTTACAAAAAAAAAGATTCTAGGAAGACTGTATTTTCTACTGACAGCCTAATACATGTCTAAATGGGGAATTAATGTCTTGTTCTAATTGCACTGAATAGTGCAAAAATATCTTCCCTCTAATATTACTGAGCTGTTTCCTAAGGAAATGAGAGCTACACAGACTTGTTATGAAAGCTTCTGCATTCCAACAAATTTTGTGAAAAAATTACAGCTAGATGGAGAAGAGAAACCCACACCAGCTGCCGTCCCTGGAAAGTCTGCAGCCACCTGGCTCTCATGCACCAACTGATCCAGACAACTCAGAACCAGCAGGAGGTAGGACACGTGCTGCCTTCTCTCCAGCCAGAGTTAAGGGCAAGGGAAGGGAGCTGAGGGCACAGAGGAGAAATCTACAGGGCAAAGCAAGGCAGCTGCCCATCAAGAATCCTCATCACAACTATAGGAAAGGGATCTGGGATTATTGCAGAAAGGAAAAGGGATGTAAAGCAAGGGAAGAAGGCTTCCATGCTCACAGAACAGCATCTCTATATTGCAGCAACGGCTGGCGTCCCCCATCAGGCTTCCTCCTGCCAAGCACCATACATACGTGGAGTCTCTGCATCAAGCCTGAAAAACTTTGAACCGAGCAGAAAGATCAACCCCGTGTAGTTTCACAGGTCTTCCAACTCCAATGAAAGATACAAAAATCTCCCTATAACAAAACGTTTCCTAAAGCTAAAAATGTAAATATCCAAAGAGATAATTTTCAGGAAGAAATAGAACCTGCAATCACCTGGCTCAGGCAACATGAACATGCTCCAAGAACTGGTCATTAATCTAACAGATGCCTACAGTGACACAGGCTAGTCGTGACCCAAATAGCACTTATAATGGAAACCCGAAGTGTTTCCAACATTGTCTTCTCTAAGATACGGTTCTAAATCTGGACTTCCAAATTGGGTCAAGCCTAGCACAACATTTTTTTTCTGAAAATATATAGAAAAGGAACAAAGTCATATTTAAGGAGAGGTATTTAAGTTAATACACTTTTCCATCCATCACTGTAAATAAGCCCAGAAAGACTATTTGAAATAGGTTACTGCAGCCTTAAAATTTTAAAAACTTGTTTAAGCTGCTTTTAATAGACTTTACTGCATCTGTGGAAGGAATCCTATCACTCAGCTGTACATAGTCTGCTTCAATTCATGCCACGGATTACAATAACAATGCTGCAATTATAATGACTGATGCACACAGATTTCTGGCTCTATACCCAACCTTTGAAAAAGACACTGGAATTGTGATCATTTAAAAAACACTGGGCACCTAATGAATACCAGCTACAAACAAGACTGTCCAACAAACCAAACAGAAACGGAACAGCAATTGCTAACCCACACATTAATTACTGACCTGACCTCTCTCTACTCACAGATCTTATGCCCATTGAAATGTTTAAGCATTTTTGAACACCAAACTGTTCATACATCTGCTGCAAGCTAGGTGTGCAGTAACTACCAGCACACCTTTCTCCCACTGTAACAAATTAACTTCATTCTAAGAAACAAAGACACACAACCCAATCTTTCAAATTTGACTATCTCTCGATTGTCCTGACAATGTCTTCTAAAAAATCTTGGTATGTAATGGGTATTTTTGGCCTGCATACGTTGATTTAAGTCTCTATTTGATTATGGGATAGAAAATTTCAGAAATTTTAAGCTTTGTAAACTGAAACCAAGATCTCTAAATGCAAAAAAGGAAGATGGGCATGTAAAAGACCAGTGTTGCATACACTTCCAAATGACCCTCTCCTTATCCAGCAGAAGGTGAGCTTTGACTTCTACTAATGAAACGACACATTGATTCCAGTACTGAACGCTCTCCTGCCATCGATCTACTCATTCCCTTCGTCTCCCCTTGCTATTTCAAGGCAATTAAAACAACCACTGAGACATAGGTAAGATAGAAAGGTAGCACCAACTCTAATGCCCAACAGCATATTATCTGCTGAATCACAGACATGGTGATAGAACCTAAACAGTGCACCGTTAAAACTGTGACATTTATCACGTTGCGCTATCTATCTTTAAACACAGTTGTTGAAGCTCCTAAAATTAGAAGGGAACACACTGCAAATACCATGGTAACTACTTGGCATGGTAAATCAAGGTCCTTAAGGCTCCCACACAAACTTACTGCTATTGTGACTAGAGTTATCCAAATGGCACCTAAGCATACTTACTACTTACCAAGCAGTAATGTTACCTTGGTTTAAACTAAGAAAAAAGCCAAGGGCTTACTTGCTCAAAATAGCACCAAGATTTTTCTGACGTTAATGAGTGGCACAAAACTGCTTTAAAAATAATTTTGTTTGTACTGTGCATTGTAAAGACAAAGCTGGGCTGATTTTAAAACACAAATTTCAGTTTGCAGAGAGAGCTCCCCTCAAGCAGTTAAGGAAAAAAGAGGGAAGGAAAAAAAAGGAAAGGGAGAGAAGGTACCAGGGAAGAGCTTACACATTGCAGGAAATAGAGATGTTTGAGGCTGAATGAGGTAATTTAAAATCTTCAGAAGACACTGCTTGCTGGATTTCATGTTTCCATTTTGGTTTATAACATGTTCGATGATAAACTGAGGGTACTGTTTACTTATTCAATAACAGCTTGATGGAATAATACATTCTTCAGCCTTCTGAGAGTAGTTGATTTCTAAAGAATTGTGCCTCCAGCCTTTGCTTTCATTTCAGACATGGATGCATTGCTCATCTTGAAAGCAGATAATCCTTTGCGTTATCGTTACATTGATTTTCCAGAACTGAAAAGGGAAACTGAGAGTGTCACCGACAAGTGACAGACAACTAACTACCTTTAACCTTTGTTGGTCAAACGCCAGTAGAAGGTCATGGGAAGTTTGCTTAGTCTTTTCTATAAACTTTACTCTTTCATATTACAAAGAATTTTGGAAGTATGTCTATTAGCCAGGAATAAAAGTCGCTGAGTTCAAGATTTTCCTTCCCCTTTAGCTTTCCCTAGGAACATCAATATAAACGTGTTCACAGAGCAGGCAATTTATACACACACAAGTAAGAGAGGTGCAATGGGCAGGTGGGCACTACATACATCGTTAAAGACTTCAGTCCTCCGGACACACACAGACAAGGCTGAGGAGAAATGAAGACATCATACATTACAGGTGGCGTGGGAACGCACACTGACAGAGAAGACAGAGCTGGTGAAGCACAGATTGTACAACTGGGCAAAATGGGGCTGAGAGTCCTTGCAAGAGCACTTACAAGTAAAACTTCTCTTCCCAAACGGGGTTCAGATTCCCAAAAATCGTTTTTGTCCTCTTCTTTGTTTTTCCCACTTGAACGGTTACGTATGGATCGCTGGACCCCGTCTTGTCTTTGGCCTGCAGACCCTGAGCACACACCACTGGAAAGAAAAGAGAAAGGTGACCACCACCATGCAATAAGACAATGTGTCTGCACACCATGTGAAGCAGCAGCTCAGAATGGCCAGAGGAACAGCGATATCACTCATGAGAGCTCTTCTGATGAGCCTCACAGCTTGGTGTAGGAGTGTCTCTACCTGCTACCTCTACACTGAGCAGAAAGAGACACAGGACAGAGAAGCCTTTCTTCTCCATTCTCTATAGCTTCACACCAATTCTCTCTTACCTTGGGTTTCCGAGCAAGGCCAAGAGAACCCCTGTATCCCTCACTCACCTGTGATCGTGATCTTTGCTGACCATTTTGAGGTGCCATCAAGCACGCTCTGCTTCACTGTCTTCATCTGCTGAGCATGTGTCAATTTGCTCTCACAGAACACATCTCTGATCAAGTCAAAGATCTCTGGCTTGTTCCGCTCCCGGATTTTCATGCGATCCTTCATGGCCATGATGAAATTCTGGGTTCTGTCTTCAGCTCCATGCTTTGAGCTCTTCTCCGCTGCTCCTGTGCACCATAAAGTACACAAAGCTCATCAGAAACAGACAGACACAAACTCACATTTCACTGAATCTGGACAATAGGATCAAAGCCATGAGTTACGTTCCACATGATGGCTCTTGCTATTGACTTTTACAGTCAGACCCTCCTGACCCATTTCAACATGCACACAAGAGAATCTGGACCACTCAGAGCTGGGATAATGGATAAGGGATAATGGAAGGGGAGAGTCAAGACTCCTTTATAATCTGAGACCAGGTTGTTCTCTGCAACAGGCTTGAGTTCAATACCCCTGCAGATGAGGAAGACCCAGAAAGGAGGTTCTTACTCGTAACAGCATGTATCATCATGTCCTCTCCTCTCATCACCTTGCTCTGAAATCCCTGCTTGGGCTATTGCTAAGAGGAGGACACAGTAACTCCATTACAAAGAGTATTTAAGAGCTTGTCTCAGTGCTGCACCTCTGCACCACGGTGTCATGGTTTAACCCCAGCTGGCAGCTAGGTCCATGCAGCCGCTTGCACAGTTCTCCCTCTTCCTCCCTAGAAGGGCAGGGAGAAGACAGAAAAAAGGAGGTGAAAAGGAAAGGGGGAAAAAAACCTCAGAGGTTGAGATAAGGGCAGTTTAATAGCACAGTTAACAGTGAAAGGAAAACAACACGAGCAAGAATAATAATGGTAAAAGAATATATGAGATAAAGTTATACAACACAAGCCACCCTAACCACCTGGTGAACTCGTTGCTCAGCCCATCCCAAGAAGTGATGGTGGATTCCCACCTCCCAGACAATCCCCACTCATGCACTGAGCATGACATCTATGGTACATTATATTCCATTGGTCATTCTGTTGTTCTGTCTATGCTCCCTTTCAGCTTCTATGGGAAGCTGGAAAAAGTCCTTGTCTAGTATAAACATCACCTAGCAACAAGGAAAGCAATATGCATTATTGACATTCCTTTCATACCAAATCTGAAAGCAGCAATCACTAGAAAGGAAACTAACTCCATCCCAGCTGAAACCAGGAGACACAGAAGAGCAGAAGTTCAGATGGGCCAACATGGTCAGCATTTTCTACTGATGTGTGCCCCAGGGCTTCCCATTCAGCACAGAGTTACTCCACAATCTATGTCTCCTTCTTCTGCCGAGAACCACCCTGCTTGGAGGAGGCATCAAGCCGGAGGCGTCCAAAGTGCCTCTCTGGATCCCACTCTATATTATCAGGTTCTAAGGACGCAACTTAAATAATCCATTCTTAGAACTGCATAGGCATAGTAACTATAACAAATACCTATAAGGCAGCAAATCCAATAGTTAAAAACTTGGGCCATCGTAAGTATGGGGCAGTAGTACAGTAGCTAGCAGTTGGAATCACAAGATCCAGTTGTAGGGGTTTGTACTACACAGGTATTTAACTGTAACTGTAAAAAGGAAGCCTCTGGTCACTTGCATACCTCCTCCGAAATTTAAAAGTTCACATAATTATGAGATAAGAATGCTCCCACAACCAGCTACTCCCTATACAATTTTGACAGTCATGTTTGCTGTCAAAATCCAGCCACTGACTACTGTGTCAGATGTGAGGCATGCGTTAATGAAAGCACTGACATGAGATAGCAAGGCAGAGAAACCAGGGTGTGAAATGAAAAGCAGGAACCCAAGACTGCACACAGTCTCTCTGCCTGCAGTCTGCAGTGATCTCAAGTTATTATCTTATATCAGATTAAGCTAAACCAGTACAAAAGTCCCACAAAGGCATTCAATCATAGTATTTCTGTTTAGTTTAATAACCTTTTGCTTGTTTTTCTTTTCTGGGATAGTTTAATTAAAATAAGCTTTGTTAGTTTAATATGCTTTTGCTAGTTTTTCTTTTCTGGGATAGTTTAATTAAAGCAACATTTGTCCTAGAAAAATGATCTTCATTCAGGTATTCACCAAAATTAAATTACCTTAAAAATATGCATTAAAGCAGGTGCAAGTGTGTGCAAACGGAGCCATCAATCACAAAGATACACGAAACT